>JASKUP010000206.1:0-52520 GCA_030448955.1 Trichopoda pennipes | reverse complement strand
AGCTCCCGAGGTAATCTCCATTCTCCTGATGCCACTGGTCGTGCTGTAAATCAGCACTCTGTCCTTAAGATAGTCTCCAATTATCCTCATAAGGTACTTTGGCAGCTTGAAATCGCCTGCCAAAGCGCTCAGAATATCTGCCCATCTGAGGCTGTTGAATGCGTTCTTAACGTCCAGAGTGGCCAAAAGAACCACAGGTCTGCTATGGCGGTTCTTCAACTGTGCCGTCGTGAATACATCTGCCACTTCCTTTATGGCCTCGATGGTGGATTTCCCTGGACGAAATCCGTATTGCCTAGGTGATAGTCCTCCTCCCGCGATGATGGCTTGTTCAAGCCTTCGCTTTATCAGTCGCTCCATCAGCTTGCCAGCCGTGTCCAGCATGCACAGCGGCCTAAACGAGGAGGGCGACGTCAAGTCGCCCTTGCCCTTGTTAATGAGAACAAGTCTCTGCCGTTTCCATGCGGTTGGAAATATGCCCCATTCCAAGCAGCTGTTATACATTCCGAGCAACAGCTGGGGGCGCTTGTCCGCTATTTCCTTCATGACCTCAGCTGGGATTCCATCCGGGCCAGGCGCTTTCCTGTTCCGAAGGCCGCCAGAGGCAATTTTCAATTCCTCCACCGTAAAAAGGGGCACGTTGGTAATCCGCCCAGTTTCCGCCTCTCTCTCCCTTATCTCGTGTCTCGGGAAGAGCGTCTCCACTACGTTTAACATGGTTTCGTCATCCATGTCTCCCACTGGCCTTTGCGTGCCCAGCTTCTTCATGACTATTCTGTATCCTAGGCCCCAAGGATCCCGGTCTATGTCCTTCCTTAGTTCCTCCCATTTTTCCTTTTTTCCTTTGTTTATGGCATTTCGAAGCTGTTTCCTTGCCTCCTTGTATTGCAGGCGTTCCGCGTCAGCCTCGCCCCTACGCCTGGCCCTTGTATATATACGCCTGTGACGAATACAGTTACTCCGAGCTGCACTTATTGAGTCGTTCCACCAGTACACCGCAGTTTTATTGTTCCTCGGTTTCGTCAGCTTCGGCATCGCTCTGGTACAGCCGCTAGTAATAATGGACATGATCCTGCTTGCGGTTGTACTAGCATCGCTCTCTCCTGCGCTTTCCGCTGCTTCCGTTTGTCTATCAATTTCAGCCAATAATGCCGAGACATCCAATTTGTTCACGTTCCACCTACGGGTGGACCCATTTGCGCTATTTGCGGGAGCAGTGCCGCTGTCCTCTATACAAAAAGAAATATACTGATGGTCGCTACCCGTGTATATTTCTAGCACTTTCCATCCTCCTATTTTACCGGCGATCCCTTCAGATACCATCGTTATATCAGGGATGGTGCCATCGCATCCAGGACGTCTGTACGTGGGCGTATTTCCCACATTCGCAACAATTAGTCCGATCCTTGCAGCCATGTCGAGTATCCTTCTTCCCCTGGAGTTAGTCATCGGCATTCCCCATTCCACTGCCCGGGCGTTAAAATCTCCCGCAACTAAGATATTGCCTCCAATGTTCCTTGCGAGGTCTTCAATACCGTCGATCTTCCTTCCGAAATCGTCAATATTGTCACTAGGTGTGAGGTAGCAGCTCACCACCGTGACATTCTCCAATTGTATCCATACAAAGCCGTTCCCCTTGCCATTTCCTCTGACCCGTGCGCAACTACTGTGCGGGAGCCATATTGCCGCAGTTTTTGACTCGTCGTCAAACCATAGTCCATTCGTGCATCTGCAATACTGCTCGCTAATCATTATGATGTCCGTTCTCTGCTCGATAGATATCTGAGGCAGCAGAGCGTGCGCGACTCTTCCTCTATGCATGTTCGCCTGCAATATCCTCAGGGTGCTCGGTTTCCTCCGCTTTTGCAGCTCCTAGAGCCAGGCATGTGGTCCGTCGAGCTGTTTCCCTCATCCGTGCAGATGCAGCACCTAGGAGGGTTCTTGCACTGTTTCAGCCCATGGCCCTTTTGGCCGCACCTTATGCATAGTCCCATGCCCTTTCTGTCGGGGCCCCTGCACTCCCACTGAAAGTGGCCCGCTCCAAAACAACGAAAACAACGTTTTATCTCCTCGCGGAATCTAATCCGGCAGTTCGTCATCCCGATCCTTATTCTGTTCGTCCTCAGTAGTTCGTTCGCCTTTGCGACCGGTAGAGATACAAAAGCCCTTCTCTGTTCTCTGCTGTTCGTGGCCGTTAGTCGGACCGTAATCTCCGCTCTATCCGCACTTGACGCCTTATTCACAGCGACAGCTACCTCCTCCTCCGTAGAGAGAGAATCGAGGTCTTGTATCTCTATAGTGGCCTTGGGCCTTCTATCTTCCACTATGGCCTCCTGTCCTAGAGTGCCTTTGATGGAATCGCGGAACTCATCCTTCCTTCCTCCGTTACCCATTAGGAGCAGTATAGCTCCCGATTTGGTTTTTCGGATAGACCGAACTGCGACGTTTGTCTCCTCTGGCCTTACCTTTTGTCTTAAGTTTCGGAGCACTTCAGCATAACTATGGCCGTCTTGTGGCTTTATAATAACGGCATCTGTCCGCTTCTTAGGTCTTCTTGGCCTTAGTTGTTCCTTTTGTGGCCTCTTACTGTCACTGGTTGGCCTAGGCTCTCCTTTATTTGTGTCCTCCTTTCTTTTTGCGCTGCTTTGATCAGCTTTTCCTTTTAGCCGCTTTTCGGGACGGTTTCGCTCCGCTGGGCTAGCTGCGCCCCGTTTACCCTGCTGGGTCGAGGGTGTTGTCGCGTTTTCAGCCACCTTTGCCTTCTTGACCTTCTCCCTGACAGCAGCATCCTTCTGCATTGTCCGGATTTTATCTTCCTCCCTTTCCTTTTCTGCTCTTTTCCAGCTTCCTCGGTAATACGATATGACATCCATGAGCTCTTCTAGTTCTGAAACTCCGTTTTGAACATCCATGTTGATGTTCCTCTGTTTATTTACCGCTAGCCGTATTTTCCGAAGCACCTTTCTGCAGTCAGCGTAGGCCTCTTCCTCGGAGCATCTCACCCTGAGAATAAACTCCTGCCTGGGCGAGCTGAAAGTCGCAGCCTCTGCTGAGGGCCTGTTGCCCGAATCAGCCGCTCCTTGAGGAGTGTCAAGGACCATTTCCTCTCTGTTCTCCCCGGCTTCTACGGGTGGTGGTACCGCCCTAGTCGGAGATTTTTTCGTTTTTGAGCTGCTTCTTAAGACAGCTCCCACTTCTCTTCTATCGATGTTTTTGGGGGTTGTTATTAGGGTTGTCATTTTTCCTGTATGGGTCCCAACTCGAATTCGTTGTCTGCACCCGTTATGTAGTTGCCAGTGAATTGACCCCGAGGGTCCCTTTGCACGCAGTGAGGTCCTCGCGAGGGTTGACACAAGACCTTATGGGCACTTGTGTTCAGAGCCAGGTCAGGCACTAATTAGGATCATATATCAACTAAACCTACAAAACCAACTCAACGGTTACAGCGTGCAGAGCGTTTTCCAAGTCCCTGCCAAGGTTTTACTAGGACGGAAGGCGGCTGTGACATTAGCCTGAGAGCCGTTTCTACGGGATGTCACTCCCGTATACTAAAGTAACAGAATGCCACAGCCGTCAGCCCAAATCATACCATTCAAAATCGTTTTCCAGTATCGTAATTCCATGTCATTGCGAGGTCGGCATAAATAGTAGTTTCGCCCTCTGAATCTATCAGTTAAGCTCCGCAGGCGCCTATTCGAAGGGCGACGCCTACTCGCCCTGTCACATGAGTTTCTTTGGGTATCAGAACGCATTTTTTGTACGTACCCTCCACTCTTGTCGCTCTTGGTCGGGGGCTGCATAAAAGCAACTAATCGCTATCCGCCACCTGCGACCCCGATGGTAGCCTGAGCTCAGCCCCATCTAATAATAATAATAATAATAATAATAATAATAATAATAATAATAATAATAATAATAATAATAATAATAATAATAATAATAATAATAATAATAATAATAATAATAATAATAATAATAATAATAATAATAATAATAATAATAATAATAATAATAATAATAATAATAATAATAATAATAATAATAATAATAATAATAATAATAATAATAATAATAATAATAATAATAATAATAATAATAATAATAATAATAATAATAATAATAATAATAATAATAATAATAATAATAATAATAATAATAATAATAATAATAATAATAATAATAATAATAATAATAATAATAATAATAATAATAATAATAATAATAATAATAATAATAATAATAATAATAATAATAATAATAATAATAATAATAATAATAATAATAATAATAATAATAATAATAATAATAATAATAATAATAATAATAATAATAATAATAATAATAATAATAATAATAATAATAATAATAATAATAATAATAATAATAATAATAATAATAATAATAATAATAATAATAATAATAATAATAATAATAATAATAATAATAATAATAATAATAATAATAATAATAATAATAATAATAATAATAATAATAATAATAATAATAATAATAATAATAATAATAATAATAATAATTTTTTTTTTTTTTTTTTTTTTTTTGCGGGTAGGGAAGGAAAATGCCTTTCGCATTTCAGAAACTGTCGTCACAGCTCTGGTATGTGGAGCTCGCATCCACTAAAAACCTCCCTCTTCTTTCCGGGCCATTATTCCACCCCGGGACCACTCTCGTATTGCTTCGGGGTGGGGCTCTTTTTCTGCTCCTATCGAGCAGCCATCGTTGTTCCTACGTCTAGGTCCCGCTTTTTCACGCGCAGCACTTTCTCCACGAACGCTGCTATGTGTTTCCATTTGTCCTCACTGTCCAGCATGAGGGTAACAATATTCTCTGGAGATATTCCTCCGACGATCTCCTCCAGTGACTGACGTTCCATTCCCCATCTTTCGCACCTGAAGAAAGTGTGCTCTGCATCGTCCACATAGCCGTCTCCATAAATACATGTGTTTCGATTCGTCTTTCCCATTCTATGTAGGTATTGTAGAAAGTAGCCATGGCCAGAAAGCATCTGTGTTATGTAATAATTAATTTCGCCATGCCTTCTATTCACCCACGCGTGCAGGTCTGTTATCAAACTTGCTGTCCATCTTCCGCGTGATTCAGCGTTCCATTTATCCAGCCATCTTTGCATGGTCTGCGCTCGCGTCTCCCTTGTGGTTGTCTCCATGTTTGAGCCTCTCATTCGCTTTCGTGCGATCCAAAGTGTCCTACGTTCCTCGGCCAATAATTCAATGGGAATAGTTCCGCTTATAGCCAGAATTGCTGGCTCCGATACTGTGCGGTATGCCGAGGCTACCCTTAATGCAGCAGTGCGCTGTACAGTAGCTAGCATCTTCCTCCGATACTTTGCTCCTAAGGTATCGGCCCAGATTTCGCATCCGTATAGTAAAATCGACTGGGTCGTTGCCATTAACAGTCGTCTCTTGCTGTAGCATGGCCCTCCTATGTTCGCCATCAGCCTGCTGAGAAATGTCGTTGTCCGAGCTGCCTTTGTTTTAGCATATTCGAATTGAGCACCAAAAGTTAGTCTGGGATCTAGCCTCAGGCCCAGGTATTTGATCCACCTCTTTGTCCTTATCGTCTCAGACAAGACCTGCATGTCCACCTCCAAAGGAATATGCTTTCCCGTTATTATCAGCAGTTCAGTTTTCTCCGTGGCCAGGTTAAGGTTGTGGGAATCCAACCACAGCTTCGTCCTAAGCATAACCTGGTTTAGTTTACCTTGAGCCTCCTCCAAGTTACGCGCCACAATAACAGCCGCGATATCATCGGCATAACCGACCAGGTAGGTGTCATCCGGCATGTCCATGTGGAGAATGTCGTCATAGCTGATGTTCCATAGTACAGGCCCTAGGATTGAGCCCTGTGCTGCTCCTGCCGTAATCCTTTTCCGCCGCGTTCTACCAGCAGTTCCGTATATCAGTGTACGGTTGCTGAGATAGCTCCTGATCATCCTCATGATGTATACTGGTGCTCCAAATCGTGTTCCCAGAGCCTCTAGCATATCGGCCCACGTTGCACTATTGAAAGCGTTCCTAACGTCCAAAGTTGCCAATAAGGTAATGCGTCTTGAGAAGTGATTTCCCGTTTGTGCCCTCCTGGCACCCTCTATTACATCCTCAATCGCGTCCACTGTCGACTTTCCAGGTCTGAAGCCGTATTGTCTTTTAGACAGTCCTCCAGCATTTTCCACGGCTGCGTGTATTCGGGGTTTGAGCAGTAGTTCAAGAAGTTTCCCAGCCGTGTCCAGCATGCACAGGGGCCGGTACGCCGATGGGGAACACGGATCTCCTTTTCCTTTGCTTATCAGCACAAGTCGCTGACGTTTCCAGACCTCTGGGAAGACTCAATAATAATAATAATAATAATAATAATAATAATAATAATAATAATAATAATAATAATAATAATAATAATAATAATAATAATAATAATAATAATAATAATAATAATAATAATAATAATAATAATAATAATAATAATAATAATAATAATAATAATAATAATAATAATAATAATAATAATAATAATAATAATAATAATAATAATAATAATAATAATAATAATAATAATAATAATAATAATAATAATAATAATAATAATAATAATAATAATAATAATAATAATAATAATAATAATAATAATAATAATAATAATAATAATAATAATAATAATAATAATAATAATAATAATAATAATAATAATAATAATAATAATAATAATAATAATAATAATAATAATAATAATAATAATAATAATAATAATAATAATAATAATAATAATAATAATAATAATAATAATAATAATAATAATAATAATAATAATAATAATAATAATAATAATAATAATAATAATAATAATAATAATAATAATAATAATAATAATAATAATAATAATAATAATAATAATAATAATAATAATAATAATAATAATAATAATAATAATAATAATAATAATAATAATAATAATAATAATAATAATAATAATAATAATAATAATAATAATAATAATAATAATAATAATAATAATAATAATAATAATAATAATAATAATAATAATAATAATAATAATAATAATAATAATAATAATAATAATAATAATAATAATAATAATAATAATAATAATAATAATAATAATAATAATAATAATAATAATAATAATAATAATAATAATAATAATAATAATAATAATAATAATAATAATAATAATAATAATAATAATAATAATAATAATAATAATAATAATAATAATAATAATAATAATAATAATAATAATAATAATAATAATAATAATAATAATAATAATAATAATAATAATAATAATAATAATAATAATAATAATAATAATAATAATAATAATAATAATAATAATAATAATAATAATAATAATAATAATAATAATAATAATAATAATAATAATAATAATAATAATAATAATAATAATAATAATAATAATAATAATAATAATAATAATAATAATAATAATAATAATAATAATAATAATAATAATAATAATAATAATAATAATAATAATAATAATAATAATAATAATAATAATAATAATAATAATAATAATAATAATAATAATAATAATAATAATAATAATAATAATAATAATAATAATAATAATAATAATAATAATAATAATAATAATAATAATAATAATAATAATAATAATAATAATAATAATAATAATAATAATAATAATAATAATAATAATAATAATAATAATAATAATAATAATAATAATAATAATAATAATAATAATAATAATAATAATAATAATAATAATAATAATAATAATAATAATAATAATAATAATAATAATAATAATAATAATAATAATAATAATAATAATAATAATAATAATAATAATAATAATAATAATAATAATAATAATAATAATAATAATAATAATAATAATAATAATAATAATAATAATAATAATAATAATAATAATAATAATAATAATAATAATAATAATAATAATAATAATAATAATAATAATAATAATAATAATAATAATAATAATAATAATAATAATAATAATAATAATAATAATAATAATAATAATAATAATAATAATAATAATAATAATAATAATAATAATAATAATAATAATAATAATAATAATAATAATAATAATAATAATAATAATAATAATAATAATAATAATAATAATAATAATAATAATAATAATAATAATAATAATAATAATAATAATAATAATAATAATAATAATAATAATAATAATAATAATAATAATAATAATAATAATAATAATAATAATAATAATAATAATAATAATAATAATAATAATAATAATAATAATAATAATAATAATAATAATAATAATAATAATAATAATAATAATAATAATAATAATAATAATAATAATAATAATAATAATAATAATAATAATAATAATAATAATAATAATAATAATAATAATAATAATAATAATAATAATAATAATAATAATAATAATAATAATAATAATAATAATAATAATAATAATAATAATAATAATAATAATAATAATAATAATAATAATAATAATAATAATAATAATAATAATAATAATAATAATAATAATAATAATAATAATAATAATAATAATAATAATAATAATAATAATAATAATAATAATAATAATAATAATAATAATAATAATAATAATAATAATAATAATAATAATAATAATAATAATAATAATAATAATAATAATAATAATAATAATAATAATAATAATAATAATAATAATAATAATAATAATAATAATAATAATAATAATAATAATAATAATAATAATAATAATAATAATAATAATAATAATAATAATAATAATAATAATAATAATAATAATAATAATAATAATAATAATAATAATAATAATAATAATAATAATAATAATAATAATAATAATAATAATAATAATAATAATAATAATAATAATAATAATAATAATAATAATAATAATAATAATAATAATAATAATAATAATAATAATAATAATAATAATAATAATTTTTTTTTTTTTTTTTGCGGGTAGGGAAGGAAAATGCCTTGCGCATTTCAGAAGCTGTCGTCACAGCTCTGGTATGTGGAGCTTGCATCCACTAAAAACCTCCCTCTTCTCCTTGAGCCATTCTTCCCACCCCGGGACCACTCTCGTATTGCTTCGGGGTGGGGCTCTTTCTCTGCTTCTATCGAGCAGCCATCGTCGATCCTACGTCTAGGTCCCGCTTTTTCATACGCAGCACTTTCTCTACGTACGCCGCTACGTGTTTCCATTTGTGCTCACTTTCTAGCATGAGGCCAATAATATTCTCCGGATCTATTTCCCCGACGGTTTCCTCCAGTGACCGTCGTTCCATTCCCCATCTTTCGCACTTGAAGAATGTGTGCTCTGCGTCGTCCACATAGTTGTCTTCATAGATACATAAGCTCCGATCGGCCTTTCCCATCCTATGGAGGTAATGCAGAAAATAGCCATGGCCAGAGAGCATCTGTGTTATGAAATAATTAATCTCGCCATGCCTCCTATCCACCCACGCGTGCAGATCAGTTATCAACCTTGCTGTCCATCTTCCACGTGGTTCGGCGTTCCACTTATGCTGCCATCTTTGCATGGTCTGCGCTCGCACCTCCCTTGTTGTCGTCTCCATGTTTGACCGTCCCGTCCGCCTCCGTGCGTTCCAGAGTATCTTACGTTCCTCGGCCAATAGTTCGATGGGAATAGTCCCGCTTATAGCCAGAATCGCTGCCTCCGACACCGTGCGGTATGCCGAAGCCACTCTTAGTGCAGCAGTGCGCTGTACAGCAGCCAGCTTCTTCCTCCGACACTTTGCACCTAAGGCATCGGCCCAGATTTCGCATCCGTATAGCAAAATCGACTGTGTCGTTGCCATTAAAAGTCGTCTCTTGCTGTAGCATGGCCCTCCTATGTTCGCCATCAGTTTGCTGAGAAAAGCCGTTGTCCGTGCTGCCTTTGATCCAGCGTATTCGAATTGGGCAGCGAAGGTAAGTCTCGGATCTAGCCTCAGGCCCAGGTATTTGATCCACCTCTTTGTCCTTATAGTTTCAGACAAAACCTGCATGTCCACCTCCAAAGGAATGTGCTTTCCCGTTATCATCAGCAGTTCAGTTTTTTCCGTAGCCAGGTTAAGGTTGTGGGAATCCAACCATAGCTTCGTCCTAAGCATAACCTGGTTTAGTCTACTCTGAGCCTCCTCCAAATTACGCGCCACAATAACGGCCGCGATATCATCAGCATAACCGACCAAATATGTATCATCCGGCATATCCGTGTGGAGAATGTCGTCATAGCTGATATTCCATAGTACAGGTCCCAGGATTGAGCCCTGTGCTGCTCCTGCCGTAATCCTCTTTCGCCGCGTTCTTCCAGCGCTCTCGTATATCAGTGTACGATCTCTGAGATAACTCCTCATCATCCTCATGATGTATGCTGGTGCTCCGAATCGTGTCCTCAGAGCCTCTAGCATATCGGCCCACGTTGCACTATTAAAGGCGTTTCTAACGTCCAAAGTTGCTAATAAGGCAATGCGTCTCGAGAAGTGGTTTCCTGTTTGTGCCCTCCTGACACCCTCTATTACGTCCTCAATCGCGTCCATAGTTGACTTCCCCGGTCTGAATCCGTATTGTCTTTCAGACAGTCCTCCAGCATCTTCCACTGCTGCGTGTATCCGGGGTTTAAGCAGCAGTTCAAGAAGTTTTCCCGCTGTGTCCAGCATGCACAGGGGCCGGTACGCCGATGGGGAGCACAGATCTCCCTTTCCTTTGTTTATCAGCACAAGTCGCTGACGTTTCCAGACCTCTGGGAAGACTCCTTCTTGCAGGCAACGGTTGTACATATCAAGAAGAACCTGTGGTTTCTCCCTTGCGATAATCTTAAGAATCTCCGCAGGGACTCCGTCCGGACCGGGCGCCTTTCCGTTCTTTAGCGCATTCGCGGCAGTCCCTAGTTCCTCCATGGTAAAAAGTTGTGGGAGATCAAAATCCGAGGGCGGCTCCTCATTCCGCACCATATCGCCTTCGGGAAAAAGAGTGTTTACGATCCTTTCCATCGTACCCTCCTCTAGGTTCGGGGCTGAGATGCGCGCTCCAAGTTTCCGCATAACCAATTTATATCCCAGACCCCACGGGTCATTGTTGAGATCCGTTCGAAGTTCTTCCCATTTTCTCTTCTTGGTTCTTTGTATAGCATCCCTTAATTCCCTCCTGGCTCTTCTGTACTCCTCGGCCTCTGACTCTGCGGGCCGTGCACGCCTGGCCCTAGTGAGTCTTCTTCTGTGTCTAAGGCATGCCGTTCTTAAGCTGGCGATTTCGTCAGTCCACCAATATACTGCTTCCCTTCGTCGCCTTCCACTCGTGATGGGCATCGCCACATTACATGCCTCCTTAATGAGTGCCATAGTCCTTCGCACCACATTTGCAGCATCCGGAATGTTCCCTTCCGTGTTGTGGCCTTGCGCGATTCTACTAAGAAGGGCCTCTGCGTCGAGCCTCGCCACATTCCACTTTCGCTTCGGTTTCCTGACGCTAGGTCGCCTAGGTGCTCCGTCACCCCCGACATTAAACATAATGTACTGATGATCGCTTCCCGTATAGTCCTCGAGTACCTTCCAGTTTGTCACCTTCGCCGCGATCCTTTCCGATGCTAATGTAATATCCGGGATAGTTCCTTCGCATCCCGGTCTTCTGAACGTAGCGACATTTCCGCTGTTCATGATGACCAGTCCCATTCTTGCCACCATATCCAGAACAAGTCTGCCTCGGGAGTTCGTCGACCGCGATCCCCATTCACACGCATGCGAGTTGAAATCTCCCGCAATCAAGAGAGGGCCTCCTAATTCCATTGCCTTATCCTCTATGCCATATATTTTCGTTCGGAAAGCCTCCTGTTCCTCGTTTGGTGTTAAATAGCAGCTGAAGAGCGTGAGTCCCCTCGCCCTAAGCCAAACGAATCCATTTCCGACACCTTTATCCTCAATTCTCAGGGTGCTACTCGCCGGCACCCAAATCGCCGCTGTTCCGCTACTATCTTCAATCCATGTGCCATTCTTCGGTCCTCCATATTGTTCGCTGATAGCTATCAGATCAGCAGCTTTCTCCACGACTAGCTGATTTAGGAGTGCATCAGCCGTTTTGCTCCTATGCATGTTTGCCTGGAGTATCTTCATTTTGGTCCCAAGCGCCTGGTCGTCGTATGACATCTTATGGAACCCGCTTGGTGATCTGTCTCAGCGTGTCCCGCTTCAGTGCACAGGCAGCACTTTGGCTTATTAGTGCATACCTTCAGCTGATGTCCTACTTCTCCGCACCGGATGCATATCCCTTGACTCTTTCTGTCAGGTCCTGTGCAGTTCCACTGCTCATGTCCTGTGCCAAAGCATCTGTAACATCTTCTTACTCCTTCGTATATTTTTAGTCTCACACGACACCAGCCTATCTTGATGTACCCGGTCTTAAGGAGTTCCTCAGCCAGTCCCTGGGTTACGGTTACGAAGGCTCTGACAAGCTCCCTACTGTTTGGCTTCGTAATCCTTATCACCATAGGTTCGTTATGAGTCCGCGCCGTACTCCGAATGGATTCCTCGACTTCCGCGGGTGTGGTGAGGGCATCCAGATCCCGAATCTCAATAGTAATCTTCGGGGTGACGTCCCTAATCTCCGCAGACTCCCCGAGAATTTCCTTGACTTTGAGAAGTAGTTCGGGGTTTACTTGCTCCCCTTTTTCCATCTCTACCAAGAGCGAACCTGTTCTTGTCTTCCGGATCGCTTTCACCTTTCCCTTTCCCTCATCTCCTCTTTGGCTCCTTAATGTCCTTAGCACGTCCGCGTAAGTGTATCCTTCTCGTGGCTTAGCTATGATGGCCTCCGCCTTCTTTCTCAGAGGTCTGCTCCTTTTCCTAATCGTGTTCTCATCGCCCCTCTCCGGGTGCTGTCCCGTACGTTGGGTCCTGCTTGTCCCCTTCTCCAGTTGATTATCCTTGCGTAGATTTTTCCTCCCGTACTCAACGGTTTGCCATCCATTTTCCCTTTCGCGTGGTCTCTTAGTCCTGCTCAGGGTTTCTGCTGGACTGCTGGCCGTCCTTTTTGTATTGCCCATGTTGGGTGTCGCTCTTGTCTCCTTTGTATTTGCTGTGCTATTCCGTTCCCGCACAGGTTTCTCCCTGTTCTCTATCCTAAGCCAGTTTGCTCTGCATGTCTCTGCTATACAGACCAGCTCATCGATCTGTTGAATTTCCACGCGAACATCCATGCTGATATTGCGCTGTCTCTGAAGCGCCGCCTTAATTTTCAGCACGGATTTTTTAATGTTTGAGACAGCATTTGCCTCCTCTGCTCTCATTCTAGCGATGAATTCCCGGTTTGGGGAGTCGCGCATGCCCCCAGTCTGGATCTCCGAATTTGGTGTTATAGATGTGGTAGGAGTAGATTCCGTATCCTGCTCTCTCAGTGTGACCTGTCTCGTCTGTACAGCACTTTGGGGCTTTTCCCTGCTCTTCGCGTTGACAGTTTCCCGTCGTTCACCATTATCCTCCCGCAGTGGCCGTTGCGCCACCGTTTTATTAGCTGTCGCCACCTGGGCAGCCAAAACTGGTTTCTCAGCAGTTTGCGATGTCTTGCTGATCGGTGAGCGCAAGATCCTGCTCTGCCTTCGAAAGACGCTAGCCTCGTCTTCCATTTCTACGCGTCCGCTCTTCTCAGCTAGTTCATCCTGTTTCGTTAAAATAGTTTTAGACATTTTTGTGTGAATTGGTCCCAACTTTAAGCCGCTATCGCTGTTCGAATGTACAGTTCCCTTTTAGACCCCCGTGGTTATCTATGCAAGCAGGGAGGCCACGCGAGGGTTGACACAGGTCCTTATGGGAGCCTGTGTTCAGTGCCAGGGTCGGGTGTTAGGCAGGAGTAACTCTCAACTGCGCCTGTACCACCAACTCAATGGCGACGAAACAGCGAACGTACTCAAAGGCTTGCCAGGTTTTAACGGGACGGCGGCACCTGCAGCATTAGCCCGAAAGCCATTTCCACAGAATTTCACTTCTGTGTACTCAGGTAACGGAATACTACAGATGTCAGCTCGAGTTCGTCATATCCATATCGCGTTCCAGTATGCCATAATCAAAAACTTTACTGGTCTCCGTCTTTGATGTCGCCGTGCACACAGTCAGTTCACTACCCAACGGGTGTTGAGTAGCTATCCAGTGGCGCCTCGTGGAGGCCGTGTGACAGCTTGGTGTGAGCAGTGACAAGGATCGCCAGATGGTTATCCCCTGGTGGATAACAGTCATCGCTTTGCCCTGTATATTCACACCCGAGCCACCAATAATAATAATAATAATAATAATAATAATAATAATAATAATAATAATAATAATAATAATAATAATAATAATAATAATAATAACAATAATAATAATAATAATAATAATAATAATAATAATAATAATAATAATAATAATAATAATAATAATAATAATAATAATAATAATAATAATAATAATAATAATAATAATAATAATAATAATAATAATAATAATAATAATAATAATAATAATAATAATAATAATAATAATAATAATAATAATAATAATAATAATAATAATAATAATAATAATAATAATAATAATAATAATAATAATAATAATAATAATAATAATAATAATAATAATAATAATAATAATAATAATAATAATAATAATAATAATAATAATAATAATAATAATAATAATAATAATAATAATAATAATAATAATAATAATAATAATAATAATAATAATAATAATAATAATAATAATAATAATAATAATAATAATAATAATAATAATAATAATAATAATAATAATAATAATAATAATAATAATAATAATAATAATAATAATAATAATAATTATCCGAGGGCTTAGCTAGAGCGACACTAGAATGGAGAGTGTTAGAGGACTACACTGGGAGCGATCATCAGTACATCAGCTTTCGGATCGCGACCAGGGAAAATACAGCTTCAGCGGTGCGCGAGAGCAGCACGCGAAAGTGGAATGCCTCAAATCTGGACCTCGGGGCGTTTCTGGGTAGCTTCGACGGGGCCCAAGTGGTACACAGCACGGAAGACGCCAATACCCTGGCGGACAATATGATACAGCGCATAATTAGGGCCTGTGATTCATCGATGACCCGTGTGACAAGGAACTTGAGAAAGAGGCTAGTATACTGGTGGACCCCAGAGATTGCCGAACTCCGGAGAGCCTGCTTACGTTGTAGGAGGAGACACACGAGGGCAAGACGACGCGGCGAAGAATTGCCTGAGGCAGATGAGTACAGGCGATCTCGAAGGGCACTGAAACACGCAATTATTGCCAGCAAGAAGGCTAAATGGGAAGAACTCCGAAGCGAGCTGAACAACAACCCTTGGGGAACCGGCTACAGGATCGTGATGCGGAAGATAGGTGCAGGAGCGCACGCCCCACAAATGGCTGAGGGCGAAATTGCCAGGATTGTTGACGCTTTGTTCCCTACACATCCTCAGCTCCTTTGGGAAGCTGTACCGCAGGACGGCGAAATGCCCGTGCTATTTACGGCGGACGAATTGAAAACAGCGGCGAGGGGCCTAAAAGGCGGCAAAGCCCCCGGGCCGGACGGTGTACCGGTTGAGGTGATCAAGATTCTTGCTGAACATCGACCTGACGAGATGCTCGGAGTTTACAATGCTTGTATGAGCCAGGGTATCTTCCCCAAACGATGGAAGATACAGAAGCTCAGGCTTATTGGCAAGGGTGTAGAGAACACAGGGCAACCGACGGCATATCGCCCTCTCTGCATGCTGGACAGTGCCGGGAAGCTGCTGGAGAAAATGCTGCGAAGAAGACTGGCAGAGTCTGTTGAGTCAACTGGAGGATTATCGAAGAGTCAATACGGCTTCCGCCCTGGCAGGACAACTTTTGGAGCCATTGAGGATGTGGTGCGACACTTTAGGTGTGCTCAACACCGACGCTATTATCCTAAGCGGATAGTCGTTTTGGCAACGCTCGATGTGCGAAACGCGTTCAACAGTTTACGATGGATCGATGTCATGAGGGCACTGCGGGAAAGATTCCACATTCCTACAGATCTGGAGAAAATTTTACGGAACTATCTGTCTGAACGTAAGCTTGTCTATGATATACCGGGAGGCCAGAGGATCAAGACAATTACCTCCGGTGCAGCCCAAGGGTCTGTCATGGGACCCGACCTGTGGAACGTGACATATGACGGGATCTTTGATGTCGAGATGCATACACACCTCATAGGATATGCGGATGACATAGCAGCGGTAATTTCTTCTAGAGACATGGATGACGTCAGAAGAAAGCTGAATCAAGTACTGATAAGGACTCGGATATGGCTCGAGGACCGCGGACTTGAGCTCGCCGAGAACAAGACCGAAGTAATCTTGATGACACGTGGCCAGATCCCGCTTGAGGTTGATATACGGATGGATGATGTGTCCCTAATTACACGGCGAGTGGTGAAATATTTGGGACTGAGACTCGACTGCAGGCTGAGTTTCTGGGCTCAAATACAACATGCCGCCGTTAAGGCAGCAAAGGTAACGGGGATGCTGAGCAAGTTGATGGCGAATATCGGTGGTCCGACTCAGAGCAAGAGGAAGCTGATTATGGCTACCACGAACTCCATACTACTATATGGCAGCGAGATCTGGGGAGATGCGTTGCGATTTAGGACTAAGCGCAGGATGATGGAGGCTGTACAGCGTACGGCAGCACTTAGAGTGGCCTCGGCTTATCGAACGGTATCAGCTGCCGCTGTTCTGGTTATAACTGGAGAGGTGCCCATTGACCTTTTGGCACGCGAGCGCAAGGAGGCATTTGACATGAGAGATGACCCTAACAGGATTAGTCTTAGGGAAAGGAGATCCGAGACCATTCGACGATGGCAGAGTAGATGGAACACGGAATCTACAGGAAGGTGGACGGCGAAACTAATCCCCAATATAGAGGAATGGATCCAAAGGCGCTTTGGGGAAGTAAACTACTTTCTGACCCAGCTCCTTTCGGGACACGGATACTTCCGAAGGTATCTCTACCGCATGGGGAAAGTAGAAGACCCTGGCTGCATTTACTGCGGGGTACCATTCGACGATGCTGAACATACATTCTTCGGCTGCATCCGATGGAGTGCTGAGAGACAAGTGGTCAGGGAACGAATTGGCGAATTCAATTCTGCGAACATAGTATCTAAAATGCTCGAATGCGAGCTCCATTGGAGTATAGTGAGGAATTATGTCGAATACGTCCTTAGGAGGAAAAAAAGAGATCTTGATGCGACACGGCAAGATCAGAGTACAGGAGACTCGGAGGAACGGGACAGCGGACCCATACTGGCTGGAAATGCTGGAAATATGGCGGACCCAGACGTGGGTATTTAGAGGCGTCTGTTGACGTGACCTGGGTCCCTTCCCGAAGTAATGCCGAGAGCCGTCCCGGGAAGGGAAATTTCCCCAGGAAAGGAGGAGGGATTGTTTTAGTGGAACCACCACTCGAAGCAGCTGACGACGGTCACTGCAAGTGCGAAGGCATTTTAAACCCTACCTCACACGCCAAAAAAAAAAAAAAAAAAAAAAAAAAAAAAAAAAAAAAAAAAAAAAAAAAAAAAAAAAATAATAATAATAATAATAATAATAATAATAATAATAATAATAATAATAATAATAATAATAATAATAATAATAATAATAATAATAATAATAATAATAATAATAATAATAATAATAATAATAATAATAATAATAATAATAATAATAATAATAATAATAATAATAATAATAATAATAATAATAATAATAATAATTTTTTTTTTTTTTTTTTTTTTTTTTTTTTTTTTTTTTTTTTTTGCGGGTAGGGAAGGAAAATGCCTGGCGCATTTCAGAAGCTGTCGTCACAGCTCTGGTATGTGGAGCTTGCATCCACTAAAAACCTCCCTCTTCTCTTTGAGCCATTTTTCCCACCCCGGGACCACTTTCGTATTGCTTCGGGGTGGGGCTCTTTCTCTGCTTCTATCGAGCAGCCATCATCGATCCTACGTCTAGGTCCCGCTTTTTCGTACGCAGCACTTTCTCCACGTACACCGCTACGTGTTTCCATTTGTGCTCACTCTCCAGCATGAGGCTAATAATATTCTCCGGGTTTATTTCCCCGACGGTTTCCTCCAGTGACCGTCGTTCCATTCCCCATCTTTCGCACTTGAAGAAAGTGTGCTCTGCATCGTCCACATAGTTGTCTCCATAAAGACATACGCACCGATCCGCCTTTCCCATCCTATGGAGGTATTGCAAAAAATAGCCATGGCCAGAGAGCATCTGTGTTATGAAGTAATTAATCTCGCCATGCTTCCTATTCACCCACGCGTGCAGATCAGTTATCAACCTTGCTGTCCATCTTCCACGTGGTTCGCCGTTCCACTTATCCTGCCATCTTTGCATGGTGTGCGCTCGCGTCTCCCTTGTTGTTGTTTCCATGTTTGACCGTCTTGTTTGCCTCCTTGCGATCCAGAGTATCCTACGTTCCTCGGCCAATAGTTCGATGGGAATAGTCCCGCTTATAGCCAGAATCGCTGCCTCCGACACCGTGCGGTATGCCGAAGCCACTCTTAATGCAGCAGTGCGCTGTACAGCAGCCAGCATCTTCCTCCGATACTTTGCCCCTAAGGCATCGGCCCAGATTTCGCATCCGTATAGCAAAATCGACTGTGTCGTTGCCATTAAAAGTCGTCTCTTGCTGTAGGATGGCCCTCCTATGTTCGCCATCAGTCTGCTGAGAAGAGCCGTTGTCCGGGCTGCCTTTGATCTAGCGTATTCGAATTGGGCAGCGAAGGTAAGTCTCGGATCTATCCTCAGGCCCAGGTATTTGATCCACCTCTTTGTCCTTATCGTCTCGGACAAGACCCGCATGTCCACCTCCAAAGGGATGTGCTTTCCCGTTATTATCAGCAGTTCAGTTTTCTCCGTGGCTAGGTTAAGGTTGTGGGAATCCAACCAAAGCTTCGTCCTAAGCATCACCTGGTTTAGTTTACCTTGAGCCTCTTCCAAGTTACGCGCCACAATAACAGCCGCAATATCATCGGCATAACCGACCAGGTAGGTGTCATCCGGCATGTCCATGTGGAGAATGTCGTCATAGCTGATGTTCCATAGTACAGGCCCTAGTATTGAGCCCTGTGCTGCTCCTGCCGTAATCCTCTTCCGCCGCGTTCTACCAGCACATTCGTATATCAGTGTGCGGTTACTGAGATAACTCCTGATCATCCTCATGATGTATGCTGGTGCTCCAAATCGTGTCCCCAGAGCCTCTAGCATATCGGCCCATGTTGCACTGTTGAAAGCGTTTCTAACGTCCAAAGTTGCCAATAGGGCAATGCGCCTCGAGAAGTGGTTTCCTGTCTGTGCCCTCCTGGCACCCTCTATTACGTCCTCGATCGCATCTATTGTTGACTTCCCGGGTCTGAAACCATATTGTCTTTCAGACAGTCCTCCAGCATTTTCCACGGCTGCGTGTATCCGGGGTTTGAGCAGCAGTTCAAGAAGTTTTCCCGCCGTGTCCAGCATGCACAGAGGCCGGTACGCCGATGGGGAGCACGGATCCCCCTTTCCCTTGCCTATCAGCACAAGTCGCTGACGTTTCCAAACCTCTGGGAAGACTCCTTCTTGCAGGCAACGATTATACATATCGAGAAGAACCTGTGGCCTCTCCCTTGCGACAAACTTAAGAATCTCAGCAGGGATTCCGTCCGGACCGGGCGCCTTTCCGTTCTTCAACGCTTTCGCGGCATCCCTTAATTCCTCCGTGGTAAAGAGTTGTGTGAGATCAAAATCCAAGGGCGCGTCCTCATTTCGCACCATATCGCCTTCGGGGAAAAGAGTGTTCACGATCCTTTCCATCGTGCCCTCCTCTAGGTCCGGGGCTGGGATGCGCGCTCCAAGTTTCCGCAAGACTAATTTGTATCCCAGACCCCAAGGGTTATTGTTGAGATCCGATCGAAGTTCCTCCCATTTTCTCCTCTTGGTTCTCTGTATAGCGTCTCTTAATTCCTTCCTAGCCCTTCTGTACTCCTCGGCCTCTGACGCTGCGGGTTGTGCACGTCTGGCCCTAGTAAGCCTTCTCCGATGTCTAAGGCATGCCGCTCTTAAGCCGGCAATTTCGTCAGTCCACCAATATACTGCTTCTCTCCGCCGCTTTCCACTCGTGATAGGCATCGCCACATTACATGCCTCCTTAATGAGTGCCATAGTCCTCCGCACTACATTTGCAGCATTTGAATCACTACCGTCCGTGCCGTGGCCCTGTGCAATTCTATCCAGAAGGGCCTCTGTGTCGAGCTTCGCCACATTCCACTTTCGCGCCGGTTTCCTGACGTTAGGTCGTCCAGGTGTTCTGTCGCCCTCGACGTTATACATAATGTACTGGTGATCGCTCGCCGTGTAATCCTCGAGTACCATCCAGTTTGTCACCTTCGCCGCGATCCTTTCCGATGCTAATGTAATATCCGGGATGGTTCCCTCGCATCCCGGTCTTCTGAACGTAGCCACATTTCCACTGTTCATGATGACCAGTCCCATTCTTGCCACCATATCTAGGACAAGTCTGCCCCGGGAATTTGTCGACCGCGATCCCCATTCACATGCATGTGAGTTGAAATCTCCTGCAATCAAGAGAGGGCCTCCCATTTCCATCGCCTTATCCTCTATGCCATGTAATTTCGTCCGAAAGGCCTCTTGTTCCTCGTTTGGTGTTAAGTAGCAGCTGAAGAGCGTGAGTCCTTTCGCCCTAAGCCAAACGAATCCGTTTCCAGAACCCTTATCCTCAATGCTCAGGGTACTGCTCGTCGGCATCCATATTGCTGCTGTCCCGCTAGTATCCTCAATCCATGTGCCGTGCTTTGGTCCTCCGTATTGCTCACTGATAATTATCAAATCAGCGGTCTTCTCCACAACTAGCTGATTTAAGAGTGCATCAGCTGTTCTGCTCCTATGCATGTTTGCCTGGAGTATCCTCATTTTGGTCCCAGGCGCCTGGTCGTCATATGACATCTCATGGAGCCCGCTTGGTGATTTGTCTCAGCGTGTCCCGCTTCAGTACACAGGCAGCACTTTGGTTCATTTGTGCATGTCTTCAGCTGGTGTCCTACCTCTCCGCATCGGATGCATATCCCTTGACTCTTCCTGTCAGGTCCTGTGCAGTCCCACTGCTCATGTCCTGTGCCAAAGCATCTGAAACATCTTTTCACTCCTTCGTGTCTTCTTATTCTCACACGACACCATCCTATCTTGATGTATCCGGTTTTAAGGAGTTCCCCAGCCATTTCCCGAGATACGGTTACGAAGGCTCTGACAAGTTCCCTACTGTTCGGCTTCGTAATCCTCACCACCATCGGCTCGTTATGAGTCTGCACCGTACTCCGAATGGATTCCTCAACTTCCGCGGGTGTGGTGAGGACGTCCAAATCCCGAATCTCCATAGTGATTTTCGGCGCGACATCCCTAATCTCCGCAGACTCCCTGAGAATTTCCTTAACTTTAAGCAGTAGTTCGGGGTTTATTTTCTCCCCTTTTTCCATCTCCACCAAAAGCGAGCCTGTTCTTGTCTTCCGGATCGCTTTCACCTTACCATTTCCTTCATCGCCCCTTTGGCTCCTTAATGTTCTTAGCACGTCCGCGTAAGTGTATCCTTCCCGTGGCTTAGCTATGATAGCCTCCGCCTTCTCCTTTAGTGGTCTGCTTCTCTTCGTAATCTTTTTCCCATCACTCCTTCCCGGGACTTGTCCCGTTTGTGGAGTCCTATTTGTCCCTTTCTCCAGTTGATTTTCCTTGCGCAGATGTTTCCTTCCATACTCAACGGTTTGCCATCCATTTTCCCTTTCGCGTGGTCTCTTAGTCTTGCTCAGGGTTTCCGCTGGGCTGCTGGCCGTCCTCTTTGTCTTGCTCGTGTTGGGTGTCGCCGTTGTCTCCTTTGCATTGACTGCGCTATCCCGCTCCTGCACACGTTTTTCCTTATTCTCCATCCTAAGCCAGCTCGCTCTGCATGTCTCCGCTATACAGACTAGCTCATCGATCTCCTGAATTCCTACGCGAACATCCATGCTGATATTGCGCTGTCTCTGAAGCGCCGCCTTAATCCTCAGCACGGATTTTTTTATGTTTGAGACAGCATTTGCCTCCTCTGTTCTCATTTTAGCGATGAATTCCCGGTTTGGGGAATCGTGCATGCCTCCGGTCTGGATCTCCGAATTTGGTGTTAGGGTTGTGGTGGGGGTAGATTCCATCTGCTCCTTTCTCAATGTGGCTTGTCCCATTTGAACAGCACTTTGGGGCTTTTCCATGCTCTTTCCGTTAGCCGCTTCCTGTCGCTCTCCATTGTCCTCGTGCCGTGGCCGTTGCGCCACCGTTTTATTTGCTGTAGCCGTCTGGGCAGCCAAAACTGGTTTCTCGGCAGTTTGCGATATCTTGCTGATCGGTGAACGCAAGATCCTGCTCTGCCTTCGAAAGACGCTAGCCTCGTCTTCCACTTCTACACGTCCATTCTTCTCAGCTAGTTCATCCTGTTTCGTTGAAATTGTTTTCGTTGTTTTCGTTGTTTTAATGCTTGACATTTTCTGTGTAAATTGGTCCCAACTTTAAGCCGCTATCGCTGTTCGAAAGTACAGTTCCCATTAGACCCCCGTGGTTATCTATGCACGCAGGGAGGCCACGCGAGGGTTGACACAGGTCCTTATGGGAGCCTGTGTTCAGTGCCAGGGTCGGGTGTTAGGCAGGAGTAACTCTCAACTGCGCCTGTACCACCAACTCAATGGCGACGAAACAGCGAACGTACTCAAAGGCTTGCCAGGTTTTAACGGGACGGCGGCACCTGCAGCATTAGCCCGAAAGCCATTTCCACAGAATTTCACTTCTGTGTACTCAGGTAACGGAATACTACAGATGTCAGCTCGAGTTCGTCATATCCATATCGCGTTCCAGTATGCCATGAATCAAAAACTTTACTGGTCTCCGTCTTTGATGTCGCCGTGCACACAGTCAGTTCACTACCCAACGGGTGTTGAGTAGCTATCCAGTGGCGCCTCGTGGAGGCCGTGTGACAGCTTGGTGTGAGCAGTGACAAGGATCGCCAGATGGTTATCCCCTGGTGGATAACAGTCATCGCTTTGCCCTGTATGCGCACACCCGAACCACCAATAATAATAATAATAATAATAATAATAATAATAATAATAATAATAATAATAATAATAATAATAATAATAATAATAATAATAATAATAATAATAATAATAATAATAATAATAATAATAATAATAATAATAATAATAATAATAATAATAATAATAATAATAATAATAATAATAATAATAATAATAATAATAATAATAATAATAATAATAATAATAATAATAATAATAATAATAATAATAATAATAATAATAATAATAATAATAATAATAATAATAATAATAATAATAATAATAATAATAATAATAATAATAATAATAATAATAATAATAATAATAATAATAATAATAATAATAATAATAATAATAATAATAATAATAATAATAATAATAATAATAATAATAATAATAATAATAATAATAATAATAATAATAATAATAATAATAATAATAATAATAATAATAATAATAATAATAATAATAATAATAATAATAATAATAATAATAATAATAATAATAATAATAATAATAATAATAATAATAATAATAATAATAATAATAATAATAATAATAATAATAATAATAATAATAATAATAATAATAATAATAATAATAATAATAATAATAATAATAATAATAATAATAATAATAATAATAATAATAATAATAATAATAATAATAATAATAATAATAATAATAATAATAATAATAATAATAATAATAATAATAATAATAATAATAATAATAATAATAATAATAATAATAATAATAATAATAATAATAATAATAATAATAATAATAATAATAATAATAATAATAATAATAATAATAATAATAATAATAATAATAATAATAATAATAATAATAATAATAATAATAATAATAATAATAATAATAATAATAATAATAATAATAATAATAATAATAATAATAATAATAATAATAATAATAATAATAATAATAATAATAATAATAATAATAATAATAATAATAATAATAATAATAATAATAATAATAATAATAATAATAATAATAATAATAATAATAATAATAATAATAATAATAATAATAATAATAATAATAATAATAATAATAATAATAATAATAATAATAATAATAATAATAATAATAATAATAATAATAATAATAATAATAATAATAATAATAATAATAATAATAATAATAATAATAATAATAATAATAATAATAATAATAATAATAATAATAATAATAATAATAATAATAATAATAATAATAATAATAATAATAATAATAATAATAATAATAATAATAATAATAATAATAATAATAATAATAATAATAATAATAATAATAATAATAATAATAATAATAATAATAATAATAATAATAATAATAATAATAATAATAATAATAATAATAATAATAATAATAATAATAATAATAATAATAATAATAATAATAATAATAATAATAATAATAATAATAATAATAATAATAATAATAATAATAATAATAATAATAATAATAATAATAATAATAATAATAATAATAATAATAATAATAATAATAATAATAATAATAATAATAATAATAATAATAATAATAATAATAATAATAATAATAATAATAATAATAATAATAATAATAATAATAATAATAATAATAATAATAATAATAATAATAATAATAATAATAATAATAATAATAATAATAATAATAATAATAATAATAATAATAATAATAATAATAATAATAATAATAATAATAATAATAATAATAATAATAATAATAATAATAATAATAATAATAATAATAATAATAATAATAATAATAATAATAATAATAATAATAATAATAATAATAATAATAATAATAATAATAATAATAATAATAATAATAATAATAATAATAATAATAATAATAATAATAATAATAATAATAATAATAATAATAATAATAATAATAATAATAATAATAATAATAATAATAATAATAATAATAATAATAATAATAATAATAATAATAATAATAATAATAATAATAATAATAATAATAATAATAATAATAATAATAATAATAATAATAATAATGATAATTGCTCCGAACACTAGGGAGCAGGTGCGCGCTTTCGTGACATTGTCCGCTAAGGGTGCGGCTGAACTTGTTAGGATCGGTTTCGTGAGGATTGGGTGGATACGGGCCAGGATGCGGGAGTGTGAGAACGTCATAAGGTGCTATAGGTGCCTTGGGACGGGACACATTCGGGCGAACTGCTCTGGCCCCGACAGGGGGGAGATGTGCATCAGGTGTGGCGGGCCGGGACATAGGATGAAGGACTGCAGGTCAGCCCCGAAATGTGTCCAATGTGTGGATGCGGGTAAAGCCCACACTGATCACCTGCCGGGCTCAAGGAGGTGCCCACTGGTGAGGAGTAGATGAGGGTACTCCAGGCAAATATGCACAGAAGCCGGACTGCGGACGCCCTGCTGGAGCAGATGGTTGTTGAGGGGCGCGTGGACGCGGTGATGATCGGCGAACAGTATGGGCGGAAGGTACAGGGGACGTGGATTGATGATGAGGCGGGCACGGCCGCGATTTGGCTACCGGACGCCGGCAGGGTAACGGTTACGTGACATGGCGCGGGCTGTTGCTATGTGTATGTCGGGACCGGACGTTTCACACTGATGAGTTGCTATCTCACTCCCAGTGATGGTATGGAACAGTTTCGGGCGAAACTGGGCCTCATCGAGGATGAGGCGGGCAGGATCGGTGGTCCCCTGATAGTGGCCGGCGATTTCAATGCCAGGGCTGTCGAATGGGGCGGGGCGACGACGAACGCGCGGGGGAGGAGCATCCTGGACATGGCGGCCAGGCTTGGCTTGGTAGTGGCTAACACCGGCGGTGCTACTACCTTCAGAAGGCCAGGGTGTGAGCACACCACGCCGGATATTACTCTCGTATCCGAGGGCTTGGCTAGGGTGATGGTAGGATGGAGGGTACTCGAGGACTACACTGGGAGTGATCACCAGTATATCACCTTTCGGATCGCGGATGGGACGAATCCCATTCCGCTGACGGGCGGACGTGGCACGCGCAGATGGAATGTCGCGAATCTAAACCCCGAGGCGCTCCTGGTGAGCTTCGACGGGGCCTCGGGGGTGAGCACCGGGAGTGACGCAAACTCCTTGGCGGACGATATGATGCGGCGCATTACTCGGGCGTGTGATGCGTCGATGTCACGGGTGCGGCGGAATACTGGGAGGAGACCAGTATACTGGTGGACCCAGGAAATCGCGGAGCTCCGACGGGCCTGCTTTCGCAGCAGGAGGAGATATACTAGGGCGAGACGACGCGGCGCGGGTCTGCCTGAGGCCGACGAGTTCAGGCGATGTCGGAGGGAGTTGAAACGGGCGATTGTCGCGAGTAAGAAGGCGAAATGGGAGGAACTGCGGAACGAGTTGAACGGGAACCCTTGGGGGACCGGCTATAGGATCGTGATGCGGAGGTTAAAGGCGGTTACGGACGTCCCGCGACTGAGTGGGGAGGAGATTGAGAGGATCGTGGATGGTCTGTTTCCCACACACGCGCCGTTGGAAGGAGAATGGGGGGCGCTTGATGGTGGAATTCTCTCCCCCTTCACGGCAGAGGAACTGGAGATGGCGGCGAGGGGCCAGAAGGGGGGTAAAGCTCCTGGACCGGACGGCGTGCCGGCCGAGGCGATTGGAGTACTTGCTCGGAATCGACCCGAGGAGATGCTCGGGGTTTACAATGCCTGTATTGTCCAGGGCATCTTCCCCGGAAGGTGGAAGGTACAGGAGCTCAGGCTTATCAGTAAGGGCGGTGGGGATCCGGGGCAACCATCGTCGTTTCGCCCGCTTTGCATGCTGGATAGTGCTGGTAAGCTATTAGAGAGGCTCCTACGACGGAGACTTGCGGCGGCCGTCGAGTCGGCAGGGGGATTGTCGCGAAGTCAATACGGCTTCCGACCCGGCAGGACGACTATTGGAGCCATTGAGGATGTGGTGGGCCACTTCGAACGCGCCCAAAACCGTCGATATTATCCCAAGCGGATAATCGTCTTGGCCACACTCGATGTGTGAAATGCCTTCAACAGTCTGAGATGGACTGATATCATGGGGGCACTGCAGGGGAGATTTCATATTCCCGCATACTTGTTGGCGGTTATGCGTGACTATCTGGCGGGCCGTGTGCTCGTGTACGATACGCCATCGGGCCGGAGGTCGAGGACGGTTACGTCAGGTGCGGCTCAGGGTTCTGTCCTAGGACCTGAACTGTGGAACCTTGCATATGACGGAATTTTCGGTGTGGAAATGCCGGAGGATGCACACCTCATTGGGTATGCAGATGATATAGCGGCGGTCATCTCTGCAAGGGACATGGACGACGCCAGGAGGAAACTGAATCAGGTGATGATAAGGACTCGGATATGGCTCGAGGATCACGGACTCGAGCTTGCCGGGGATAAGACTGAGGTGATCCTGATGACACGGGCCCAGATACCGCTTGAGGTTGGTATGCAGCTGGACGGTGTGTCTCTGACTACGCGGAGGGCGCTGAGGTATCTGGGCGTGAGACTTGACTGTAGACTGAGTTTCTGGTCTCAGATACAGCACGCGGTTGCGAAGGCGGCGAGGGTGACGGGTGTGTTGAGCAGGCTGATGGCGAATGTCGGTGGCCCGACTCAGAGCAGGAGGAGGTTGATTATGGCGACCACGACCTCGATATTGCTGTATGGTAGTGAAATCTGGGGGGATGCGTTGCGGGCCAAGGCCAAGCGCAGGATGATGGAAGCTGTGCAGCGGACGGCGGCACTTAGGGTTGCTTCGGCCTACCGCACGGTATCTGCAGCTGCGGTACTTGTGATAAGTGGGGAGATACCCATTGACCTTCTGGCGCGTGAACGGAAGGAGCTGTGGGATATGGGGGGGGATCGTAACGGCTTTACCGTTAGTGAGAGGAGATCCGAAACCATTCGGAGATGGCAGAGCAGGTGGAATACGGAAACCACCGGAAGATGGACGGCGAGGCTTATCCCCGATATAGGGGAGTGGATTCAGAGGAGTTTTGGAGAGGTGAGCTACTTTCTGACTCAGCTCCTGTCGGGCCACGGATACTTTCGAAAGTATCTGTATCGTATGGGCAAGGTGGATGGGCCTGACTGCATTTATTGCGGCGCAGATGACGACGATGCTGAACATACGTTCTTCAGCTGCGACAGGTGGCACGCTGAGAGGCAGGTAGTGGCTGATCGGATTGGGGGACTTGACCCTGCCAGCATGAGTCGCAAAATGCTTAGATGCGAGGAGAATTGGAACGCGGTGAGGAACTACACCGAATATGTACTGAGGAGGAAGAGAAAGGACCTTGACGTGTATCAGCGGGAGCAGGCCGCTGGAGATGGAATGCGAACAGACGGGCCAACGGGCCACTGAAGGATATGGATATGTAGGATACGGATATGGCGGACCCAGACGTGGGTGTTATTGTGGAATGGTCTTTTGACGTTGATCTGGGTCCCTTCCCGAAGTAATGCTGAGGGCCGTCCCGGGAAGGGAATTCTCCCCAGAAAAGAGGAGGGATTGTTTTAGTGGAGACACCACTCGAAACAGTTGACGACGGTCACTGTAAGTGCGAAGGCATTTTTAACCCTACCTCACTTGCCAAAAAAAAAAAAAAAAAAAAAAAAAAAAAAAAAAAAAAAAAAATAATAATGATAATAATAATAATAATAATAATAATAAGCAGAGAAGTCCAAGACGGCGTCGCTGAGATGGAGGAGGCCATCGATGTCATCAAGCATTACAGACGCATGTGGAAAGCGTCGGAGGCACATAGGCTTGAGGAAAGGCGGGCGAGGCATGAACCGCAGAATGGCGGCGACCAAGTACGGGGTCAGGCCACGCCTGTGACAGTGCGCAGTAAGAGGATGGCTACAAGCCCAGCTGAATCTGATGTAGCAAAGAGGACTAGGGAAAAGGAACCTGACGCCTGGCAAATTGTTAAACACCGGAAAGAGAAGCCTAGAGTAGCGAGTGAGCCTGAAACCAGGGACCGCAATGAGCAAAGGAAGGCACGAACTAGGAAGAACGATAAGAAAGCACCAGAGCCTAGGAAGCGCTATGAGGCAGTGCTTGTTAGACCTGCGGAGGGTAGCAGCTATGCCGATGTCCTTCGGGAACTGAAGAGGTCGATAAAAGCTGAGGAAACGGAAGTGACTGTGAGATCTGTTCGGAAGACCAAGGACGGAGCCCTGCTGCTGGAGATGTCAGACGGAGGGAAGAAGACTCAATTCTATGATGCGATCAAACAGTCTCTAAAGGAGTCAGCGAAAATAACTGAACTAAAACCGAGGACGACCATTGAAATCAGAGATCTTGATTCTCTCACGGAACCAGAGGAAATCGCCTTTGCGATCAGGGAAACTACCCAAAAGGACGATATGGACATCACCGTGAGGATAACAAAAAAGAACAGCAGAGAACAGTGCAGGGCATTTGCCGTGGTGGCAGATGAAGTGGCACATGCTATCCTACGGACACAACGCTTAAAAGTAGGATGGCTATACTGCAGGGTTAGGAGGGCGGAAGATGTCAGGCGATGTTACAAATGCTTCGACGTGGGACATGTGCAAGCTCACTGTAAGGGACCCGACAGAAGCGGTCAGGGTTTATGCATCAGATGTGGACTCGCTGGTCACAAGATGAGGGAATGCACCAACACCCCTAAATGCTGCATCTGTGTAGAAGAGGGCGGCAGCATCACCGACCACATACCTGGCTCGAACCGCTGCATGGCCTACAAAAGACTCAACGCCCGGAAATGATAGGGATATTACAGGCGAATCTCCACAGAAGCGCAACCGCTGATGGTCTCCTGCCGCAGGTTGTCATTGAGCAGAGAGCAGATATTGTAATAATAAGCGAACAATACAGGAAAGGAAATAACGGGCTATGGTTTGACGACGACACGGCGACTGCGGCCATATGGATACCGGGCAGCAGAACGATGCATGCGAGGGACTCCGGTAGGGGTGATGGTTTTGTGTGGGTGCAGCTGGATGAAATTACGGTCGTGAGCTGTTACCTTACCCCAAGCGATAACATGGAGACCTTTCAGACGAAACTTGAAGCGCTGGAGGACACCATAAGGGACTTTAGAGGAGCCCTTCTACTTGCAGGAGATTTCAACTCCAGAGCTGTGGACTGGGGGATGCGCACGACGAATTCAAGAGGCAGAAGAATTGTCCAGATGGCAGCCAGAACTGGCTTAGTTGTCGCCAACGCCGGCTGCGTTCCAACTTTTAGGCGGCCAGGCTGCGAGGGTACAATTCCCGATGTTACGCTGATAACTGAGAGATCAGCTGAAAGGATCGTGGATTGGAAGGTGCTCGAAATATACACGGCCAGTGATCACCAGTATATTTCCTACTCTCTCCGGACAAGCGATCCCCCTCCACTGGAGAACGTAAGTGCTAGTACTCGCAAGTGGAATGCAGACAGACTGGATACATCTGCACTGATTGCGGAGATCGACAGCCGAGGAGAATACGGAGAAGCTGAATACGATGCCAGGGCTGTAGTTGACCGGGTGATGGACAGTATCCGAGCGGGCTGCAACAGGGCCATGCCGAGAACAGGAACCGGCAATAACAGGAGGAAAGCTGTGTACTGGTGGAATAGCACCATAGCAGAGATGCGGAGTAACTGCTTGCGCAAACGACGCAGATACACAAGGGCTAGACGCAGAGGTACAGCTGATTTGGAGCACAGTGACTACAAGGAAGCAAGAAAACTCCTTGGAAAAGCCATTCAGAGGGAAAAGAGAAGAAAATTTGAGGAGCTAAGGGAGGATATTAATAATGATCCATGGGGACTCGGCTACAAAGTGGTAATGAAGAAGCTAGGAGGGAGAAACCCAGTGCAGGAAATGGATGAGGGTAAAATGCTGAATATCGTAACGACCCTTTTTCCGAGGCATGATAACCCAGACACTGCTTATGATATGGAGGACCTGGGGGAGTATGTTCCGTTCACGATGGAGGAACTCAAGATGGCTGCCCATAAACTGAGGAACAAGAAAGCCCCTGGCCCTGACGGCATACCGGCGGAAGCTTTGAAGGACCTGGCAAATGCACGACCACAGTTGCTCCTGTGGATGTATAACAGCTGTCTAAGGGATGGCCTTTTCCCAGAGCCATGGAAGGAACAGAAATTAATACTCATAGATAAAGGAAATGGACTCTCGGACTCACCGTCCTCATACAGGCCACTATGCATGCTAGACACAGCCGGAAAGCTACTCGAGCGACTGCTAAAAGTACGATTGGAGGAGAGCATTCAAAGGGCTGGAGGCTTATCTAGGCGGCAATATGGCTTCCGACCTGGCAGGTCCACGATGGATGCAGTGCTGGAAATAGCAAATGTCTTTCAGCTTGCCCAACAGAGGAACAACTTTAATAGACCTATAGTTCTCCTAGCGACACTCGATGTTAAGAACGCGTTTAATAGCTTGAGATGGATGGACGTACTGGCAACTCTTAGGGATAAATTCTCCGTGCTAGGGTACCTGATGCGGATGATGAGAAGTTACCTAACGGATAGAGTCTTGATCTATAGCACTACCATGGGCCCAAGGAGATACCGCATCACCTCGGGTGCAGCGCAGGGATCTATACTGGGTCCCGACCTGTGGAATGCAACTTATGACGGTATCCTGGAAGTGGAAATGCCGGAGGATACTTTCTTGATCGCTTACGCAGATGACATAGCTGCGGTCATCGTGGCCAAGAATACAGAACTTGCCCAGAGAAAACTCCAACAGGTGATGATAAGGACTAGAGCATGGTTGGACTCACATGGATTGGAATTAGCAATGCACAAAACGGAATTACTGCTGCTAACGAGACGACACATCCCCAACGAGGTTGAGATGCGGCTCACAAATGCCGTACTGACGACGAGGACATGTGTAAAATACCTGGGGATGAGGCTGGATTCTAAGCTGACATACTCGCAGCAGATAAAATACGCCGCGGAGAAATCAACGAGGATAACCCTACAGCTGAGTAGACTAATGTCAAACATCGGGGGACCTTTGGCAAGCAGACGGAAGCTGTTGATGGAGGCTTGCAACAGCATCCTTCTATACGGATGTGAGATATGGGCGGACGCGCGCAGGATAAGGAGACGGGCCAGCGCACTGCTTGCGGTGCAAAGAACTGCAGCGCTAAGAGTGACATCGGCCTACCGTACGGTATCGGCATCCGCCGTTTACGTGATAGCTGGAATGATACCGATAGACCTACAGGCGGAAGAACGCGCAAGGGCCTACACTACTAGGCGCGCAGGATCTGCGGATGGACAACCTTTCTCAACTTTCAGGTTGGACACGATTGCAAAGTGGCAGGCCAGATGGGACGAGAGCGAACAGGGCAGATGGACAGCCAAACTCATCTCGAACATCCGAAAGTGGATACAGAGGGAACAGAGGTGATTTGTTTTACATCAGCGCCTGACTGTAAGTCTTAATCGGATGGTGGACAAACCACTATACATAATTTGGAACGTCATGCTCGTCCTAGATGGCCGGAGCCATAATTCTATGCAACAGAACCACCTAGTTGCAACTTCAATGATTTCAGTACAGGTCTGCAAATCATCACACCTTGCTAAAGAGTTGGAGACTTTCCAACTCCTGTCCAGAACACATGTCAAGCATGCTCACTGGACTGGATCATTCACCATACAGAGGGAACAAGGAGATGTTAACTTTTACCTTACACAGATGCTCTCTGGTCATGGATACTTCAGGAGCTACCTGCACAAGATGCGGAAATGCATGCCGCCATATTGTCTGTATGAGGAGATGGAAACAGTGGATGACGCGGAGCACACGTTTTTTACGTGCCGACGATGGTCGGACAGCCGCGACCAGTTGACAATGCAAATTGGTGCGGTAACGGCTGATACTATAGTGGACAAGATGATTAGTAGCGCAGAAACCTGGAACACTGTGGCAAGATTTTGCGAGAGCGTGCTCCGAACAAAAAAGGTAGACCTGGATGAGGCCCAAAGCTCTGAGCAGATGGAGCGTGGAGCAACCGTCACAACGGAATAACATCGTAGGGATACGACGCGCAGCACGGATGACCAAGTCCTGGGCAGATAGCCGGGACAACGGAAGGACGAAAGCTGAAGAAAGCAGGATGAAGGGGGGCCTGGACGCAGGCATCTGGACGCTGGTGCACTAAGGCACTGTGAACGGGATCCACCTCGAAGTAATGCGAAGGCGGTGCCGAGGTGGACGACATATCCCGAGAAAGTAAGGGGGTTTTTTAGTCGGTATTCCAACTGTGGGAGCCCGACATATCACAGCTGGTGACGACCTTCTGTGAATGCATAGATGCATTTTTACCTCCTTTCTCCCCAAAAAAAAAAAAAAAAATAATAATAATAATAATAATAATAATAATAATAATAATAATAATAATAATAATGATAATAATAATAATAATAATAATAATAATAATAATAATAATAATAATAATAATAATAATAATAATAATAATAATAATAATAATAATAATGATAATAATAATAATAATAATAATAATTTTTTTTTTTTTTTTTTTTTCTGCGGGAAAAGGAGGAGAAAAAATGCACTACTGCATTCACGTAGGTCGTCACCAACGTGATATGTCGGGCTCTCCGCACTGGCATACCGACAAAAAAACCCCCTTTTTTCCATCCTAGGAGAAGACCAGATTGATCTTCTCTTCCACCCCGGGACCGCTCATTGCATTACTTCGGGGTGGTTCGTTTTGGCTTCATATTTGCCAATATCTCCGTCGTTGTCTGCGTCCAGACTCCCGCTATCCATCTTACGTACTCCTGTTTACTCCGCCATGTCTAGATCAGCCTTCTTCGCCCTCAAGATGTCCTCGCAGTATTTAGATACCGCTCTCCAGTTTGACTCGCTTGACATCATGATTCTCACGATATTTCCAATAGTTACTGGTTCCGTTGCATTCTCCAGCTCCTGTTGGTGTATTCTCTTTGGGATACCAACTTGATGAAGTGTGAATTCTACCTTTCTATTTAGCAACCCTGGAGGGTCCCGTAGGATTCGCAGGGTTAGAAAATAAAAGGCAAGGTTATACAATTATAATTACTAACAAACCTGGAGGGTCCCGTAGGATTCGCAGGCCGCTACTTTATTTACGTATAATCTAATTCCTACCTAGAGTCTCACAGTTCCTATTGAGCTGTGGGTTCGAACTACTATTGTCAGTTATAATTCACAAATCATGCTTAATCTAAAACTTATCTACTATTTATACTATTAACAATAAACCAAGATAAACTTAAAACAACAATAATAAATAATATAAACAATAATAATATAAATAGTACAATGTATTTAAATGAATTTGCTGACCAATAATAAATAATATAAACAATAATATAAGTAGTACAATGTATTTAAATGAACTTGCTGACCAATCGTAAATAATATAAACAATAATATAAGTAGTACAATGTATTTAAATGAACTTGCTGATCAATCATAAATAATATAAACAATAATATAATAAAGGAAACAATAATTAGTATAATAAACTTACATAAACTTGATGACAATTAATAATTAATCAATTATGCGAGGGTGACTCGCAACATCCCTCCCCCCTTTCAAAATTCGATTAATTTAATTTAGCTCAAAACTTAAATTTTTAATTTTTTTTTTTTTGATTTTATATTTAAATTTTTAAAGATATTTGAGCGCTTTTCATTTTATCTATTATTCAATTGTCTACTTATTTACTATTTAATTTTAGTTTTCAATTCTCAATTTTTTAGTTTTCTTTTTACTATAAAACATTTTTACTTATTTAATTTCTTGAACATTTATATAAAAAAAAACATATTTTCTAATTATTTTAATTTACATTTAAATTCATTATAAGTGTGTTATGACAAATTTGGCTGCGCCAAAATGTTGGTGTATTTATAGTTATCTACTTTTTTTATTTCTCCTTAACGTTGTCGTTGGGCCTCGATCCATCTCTATAGGTCTTAACCAAATTCCGGTGTAGGGTTTTTTCTCTTCCCTTTATCATGATTTTTACGTTCACCGGTGTTGGTAAGCCTGTTACTTCGTAGGGCCCTAACCACAGTGGGGATAATTTATTTTTCCTTAGTTGGTTCTTTACAAGGACTTTATCTCCAATTTCCATGGTGCTGGCTGCAGTATGTTTGTCATACCGGTTCTTGGCGGTAATTTTGGCATTCATCTGCGCCCGGCGAGCTAATTCATAGGCCTTTTGAACTTGATACCTCAGTACTTTGGAATAGTCGTAGTGGTTGTAGAGGGGGGTACTTCTCTTAAGGTTTGCCGGTAGTGGGATGTCAAACCCGTAGAGTACCTTAAACGGGGTCTGCAGCGTAGATGCATGCTCTGTGTGGTTATGCACATGCATGGCTGGGGCCAACCATTGATCCCAGTTAGACCCGTCCTCTTTCGCAAAACTTCTCAGATACTCCGCTAAGGGTCGATGGCTTCGTTCTAATGACCCATTAGCCTGAGGATGGTAGGGAGTGATATGCTGCTTTTTTATTCGTAAAAGTTTGCACACACTCCCGAACAATTTTGATGTAAAATTTGTTCCATTATCAGTCACTAGCTTTGTTGGTATACCATATTTGGTGATGATCTCATTATAAAAAATCCTTGCCACTGTTTCTGCCTCTGCGTCTGGCATGGGTGCACAAATAAAAAACTTTGATAAGTCATCCTGGAACGTCAGGATATATTTGTTCCCCATGGAGGTGGTCGGTAGGGGACCAACCATATCCATATAGACTTTTTCAAATGGTCTTCTAGCGGTATCGGTCAGCACCATTGGTTCCCTGTTCAGAGGCCCGCTTTTATTCTTCTGACATTTAGGACATTTTCTGATATAGTTTTTTATTTCTTTCTGCATGCCTTGCCACTTATACTGTTTTCTTATTCGGGCATAAGTTTTCCTCGCTCCCTGATGCCCGCCTAATGGAGCGTCATGGAAACTTCTCAGGACCTCTCGAATGTCTTTTTTATCGGTTATAGTAACGGCTGTATCCACCATATCTTCCGCGTGTTTTCCCTCCGGGTGATTCGCCATGTTTATTTCCTTCGCCTTGTTTTTCTGTTCTTCCGAAAATTTTCGTTGCGCCCTCGTGACGACTTGTATTTTTTCGTCCTCTAGCGGCAACCGGCTCAACGCGTCTGCGTTTAAATTTGTTTTTCCCGGTTTATATACAATGTCGAAATTATATTCCGATAGCTTATGTCGAAACCGCGCCAGTCTGGAGGTTTGGTCCTTGAGGTTGGATATGCCCTTGAGCGGTTGGTGGTCGGTGAACACCGTAAAACGTCGTCCCAATAGATATGGGCGGAACGTGTGGGTAGCCCATGCTACTCCCAACATTTCTTTCTCAATGGTTGAATACCTTTTCTCGGTGTCACTTAGGGTTCGGCTAATGAACGCAATGGGGTGATCCTTACCATCCCTCTCCTGTGACAATACCGCTCCTAGTGCCTCGTTGCTGGCATCCGTAGTTACCCGAAATGGTTGTGAAAAATCTGGATGAACGAGAATTGGGGGGCTAGAAATTTTCTCCTTTAACGTGTCTAGGGCTTTCTGACACTCCGGTGTCCAAATAAACTTGCTGTTCTTTTTCAAGAGACTCGTTATGGGTGCGGCCAGTGTCGCCATATTTTTGACGAACTTCCGGTAATAGTTAATTAGTCCTATTAGAGCCTGGACCTGTTTTATACTTCTAGGGGCCTTCAGATTTCTAACGCTCTCTACTTTTGCAGGGTCTGGGAGCGCTCCTTTCTCTGAGCACTTGTGCCCCAGATAAACAATCTCTCTTCTCAAGAACTGGCACTTCTTAGTGTTCAACTTTAGCCCGTTTTCACGTAGGCGGGATAAGACATTGACGATTTTTTTTTCATGGTCCGCCACAGTTCTTCCATAGATGACTATGTCATCGAGATAGACAAAACAGTCCAAACCCTGAAGACCCGTTAATATTGAGTTCATTACCCTCTGGAAAGTTGCTGGAGCTCCCGTCAGCCCGAACGGCATTCTGTTAAATTCGAAATGGCCCTTGTCAGTGCTAAAGGCCGTTTTTTCTTTATCCTTCCCATCCAGTAACACCTGATGATATCCACTAGCCATATCCAACGTAGTAAAATATCTGCTGTTCCCCAGTTGATCCAGAATTTCGTCAATCCTTGGAATAGGGAAAACTTGCTTAATTGTAGCTTCGTTCAGTTTTCGGAAATCCACTACCATTCTAAACTTTTTCTGGCCGTCTTGTGATTTTTTGGGTAACAACAGTAGTGGTGAATTCCACGGCGATATGCTGGGGCTAATAACGCCCTCTTTTAATAATTCCGATACTTGCTTGTTAATTTCGTCCCTATGTACATGTGGCAATCTGTACTGTTTTTGATTAATAGGTGGTTGGTTATACTTTGTTGGTATTTTATGTTTTATTAGTTTTGTATAAGGTAGCTTGTCAGTTAGTAGCATGAATACATCCTGGTATTGTTCGCACATTCTGCTCAATGAGGCCCGTTCTTCTTCATTCCAATTTTTTCCTCTCATTATTATTTCCTTTAGTTCCCTTATTCGTTCTTCCTTATTTGAAGCAGGGTTTTCCTTTATTTCTGTATTCTTAATTTCTTTATAGCCATCTAGCCTTGAAAATTGTACCTTGAGGTCTGTTTCCATCGATACATCCTCTTCGGTTATGTTTAATATGGGTACTACCGCACTTCCGTTATGAGTGTCCACTATAGTATTCCCGATATAAACACCTGGGTACAGCTGTTGTTTGTGTACCACTACTGTGTTTTCCCTCGTTTTTAAAAATATTGGCGTCATCGTGATTGCTCTCTTTTTTATCAAGTAATTTTTTCGGTTTGTTGCCTCTACGCTCGCTCCCTCAGCGTGTAATGGGAACGTTTTTACTACTTGCCTGTTTTCTAGAATTTTCAGGGTCTGTGTATTGGAGTTTATTATGCTTTTGCCCCAAATGTTGTTTCTTCCCAGAATTCCGTCCGCGGGTAGGCTGCTACCTTCGCCTACCACATGAAAAGTCCATGGTAAAAAATTTTCTCCCATATTTACTGTTACTGTGCCCAATGTTGCTGCACAGCCTCCAAAAGCGCCTGATAATTTTCCTCTTTCCCCCGTACTCTTGATCGAAGATGAATTCATTGCTTCTTTCTTCAATATACTGGAATCTGCCCCAGTATCCACGAGCAGGATCAGCTTACCTGTCTTAGCCTCGTGGCAATTAAGCGTGATGAACACTGCGTCCAACCTATCTGATGATCGGTTATCTCCGCTACTGGTGTTGACTTTTAGTGGTATGGTTCCCAGAACTACACCAAAATCCGTATTGTCTTTCATATGAGACTTATTACTAGGATTCTGATAGGGGGTTTCCTCGCAACTTTTTTGTGACCACTTTTTCCCAAGTCCTTGTGACTTGAACCTTGGATCATCCATGTTTACCGATACATTTTGCCTATGAAATGCTCGGTAAGGTTCAAGAGAATTTTCTTTCTGTGCTTCTCCTTTTTCAAGAGCACTCACGACTTGTTCAACTTCTAGTATAGAATCTGCTCCAGTTTCTGCAAACGCATTTGGTTTTCTCTCCTTGGCTCTCTTAAAAAGCGTTTTAGTGAAAATTGTATCTACGTTGCCTGGGGACTTCTTGACTCTATTGTCAATGTCACTGCACATCATATCTTGTTGCTCTTTATTAAGCTTCAATTCTTGATTATCCTCTGCGCCTTTTGATTTCTGATTCTTATATAAATTTTCCTGCTTTCTTCTGTGCACCACCGCTTTGTGTACTATTTCTGTTGCTTCTTCAGCTTTTGACTCTTCTTCTGAGTCTTTTTCATTTACCATATTGATTTTATTCCGCTCAGTATTTAATTGTTCTTTCTTTTTCCTTATGTATGTGGCCTCTGTTTCTTTCTTATTAAACTCCTTTGTGTTTCCCATTCCCAGTTGTTTACTATATTCCGTGCTTTTAAATTGTTTGTGCCAAGTTAGTCCTTCTCCCATTTGTGGTTCCCCAGTTATTGGCTGTAACTGGGCCGTATTTCGTTTCCCTGATTATTTCCTTGCATTCTGCTGCTGTTGCTATTTCCTTGATACCTCCCCGTATTCTGGATATTATTCTTTGTATGCCCGTTGATGCAGTTTTCTGTCTTCCTTGGAGGGGTCTGATTATTCTGGCAGTCTCGTGCAAAATGTCCTAGCTGATTACACTTAAAGCAGAGTGGAGGTGTGACGTTTCTGATGGTTGTCCCATTATTTCCGTTACGTCTACCCTCTGTGCTATTGCTATTTCCGTAACTTCTATCTGGTGTTCTCAGATTGTTTACCAGTGGTCTGATATTCCATTGGTTTTGAGTGGCTCTAATTCTTTGTTGTTGACAGAATGAATTCTCCTTATGCCCTCTTATCCTGCATACTCCACAGTACACTGAACTTAGTCGTTTCCGACAGTTGTCGAAGTTATGTCCCTTGTTTTTACAATACCCACAAGTTTCTGGCTTGCTTGGGCTATTTTTGCATAGTGGGCCGACCTCATGCCCGCATTGAAAGCAGTATGGGGTGTTCAATCTTTTCTTACAACTATTCCATTCGTGGCCCTGTATGTTACAGAAACCACATGGAACGTCCATTGTTATTGTATTGAGATTGTATAGAGGTTCCCCAAATAAATCTTCCGCATTTTCAACAACCTCTAATAGGGATTCCAGTTCTTCCGTTTCTCTGTCAATAAATCTTGATTTGAGGGCTTGGTCTCTTAGCCCTCTAATGAACGATCTCACGGCTACTCGTTTGAAATCCTTCACTATAGTATTTCTGCTGTTTACCTCCGGCCACTCACTTTCAGCTGCGTTTATCGCCTCGTTTAATAAGATTTGCAGGCGGTTGCCGAACTTGCTTGCGGACTCTTTTGGGCTTTGTCTACAGTTTAGTATCTGCTCTCTGATCTGGTCTAAATTTTTCCTCCTCAAATAGAGCTTCTTTATATGGTTACATAAGGCATCTACTGATCCGAACTTGAGCTCTGCTATTCTGGAGTATGCCGATCCCAACAGACGTAATTTCAAACATTCTACGACCTTTTGCACTAGGTCAGCGTTTGGCTGCACCAGTAGTTCGCTTTCCACCATCCTACATCCTTGTATGAATCTACAAACTTCAGAGGATAAATCCGGTCCTTCGGTGCCAAAGAATGTGGGCACCGTGTTATTTACAATCTTTGTAATTTCTGATAAAGCCGGCATTCTGGCTTCTATGTTTTCTACTTGTCTGGGCGTTGGTGATCTTCTTTCCAAAATTTCCTGTGCCACAGGTATCAGGCTATCAAATTCTGCTATTAAATTGTCGTTGATACCTTCCAGCTCGCTGAATTTTTCCTCAACGCGTTCCAAATCGCCTAACTTTTTAGCCCTTGTTTCCGCCGTGTAGCCTCTGCTTCCTGCTTTTCTAGCGTTAGTAATCACGGTTTTGACTTCTTTTAACAATTCCAATGCCTGAGCCTCGTCTTCCGATAGTTCTATGTTTTGTTGATGACTATCTGATACTGTTATGGCGGGTACTCCAGCGCCTTTTATCTCTTCACTTAATGAAGGAGTTGGTAATCTTGACTTGTGAATGATGCTTAGTTCACGTCTGTCTAAGTTCTGTCCAGGCGAGCACTTGATAACTGTCTACTGAGTAACTAAATGTACTAAGTTTTTCTGTAAGTTCGTCCGTTTTAGCCTGAGGATTCTCCATTAAAATTATAATTAAAAATTATACACTCTTACCATCAGTTTCAGAGACATCCCTGCGTCTTTCTTGCTCACTGATTTAAATAAACTATAAAAAAAAACAATTTTTCCCTATTAATGTTACTTTGAAAACTATGAAAATTGACGCTTGCATAAGCATACATACATATGTATGTATGAATGTAATGCTCTAGTTCTTGTTTATATATTAGTCTATCATGTAAGAGAACACTCCGCAAAAAACTGAAGGTGGGCCAAAATGTTGACTTAATCTCGCGGTATTCAAGAAAGTCCCGTCTTGACGTTATTCCCCTAATCGACAGTTCCAGCAAGTCAAAGGTGGCTAGAATTTAGGCGTTATTGACTTGCTCCTACTTTGTCGAAAGAAAAATAAAGCCAGACGTTAGAACTGTTATCTCAAACGCGTAAATTCAATTTTATACGCGGTATTCCCTACGAAAGTCCCGTCTTGACGGTATTTCCCTAATCGACAGTTCCAGCAAGTCAAAGGTGGCTAGAATTTAGGCGTTATTGACTCGCTCCTACTTTGTCGAAAGAAAAATACAGTCAGACATTTGAACTGTTATTCTAAACGCGTAAATTTAATTTTATACGCGCCAAACGGTTGCGCCAAAAATGTTGGAGTATTTCTTAGATAACAAACCAATATACAAACATCCGGCTGCGCCAAAAAATGTTGGCAAACATCCTACCGATCCTACCAATCCTACCGATCCTATCGATCCTATCGATCCTACCGGCTGCGCCAAAAAATGTTGCTGTATTCTCTTTGGGATACCAACTTGATGAAGTGTGAATTCTACCTTTCTATTTAGCAACCCTGGAGGGTCCCGTAGGATTCGCAGGGTTAGAAAATAAAAGGCAAGGTTATACAATTATAATTACTAACAAACCTGGAGGGTCCCGTAGGATTCGCAGGCCGCTACTTTATTTACGTATAATCTAATTCCTACCTAGAGTCTCACAGTTCCTATTGAGCTGTGGGTTCGAACTACTATTGTCAGTTATAATTCACAAATCATGCTTAATCTAAAACTTATCTACTATTTATACTATTAACAATAAACCAAGATAAACTTAAAACAACAATAATAAATAATATAAACAATAATAATATAAATAGTACAATGTATTTAAATGAATTTGCTGACCAATAATAAATAATATAAACAATAATATAAGTAGTACAATGTATTTAAATGAACTTGCTGACCAATCGTAAATAATATAAACAATAATATAAGTAGTACAATGTATTTAAATGAACTTGCTGATCAATCATAAATAATATAAACAATAATATAATAAAGGAAACAATAATTAGTATAATAACCTTACATAAACTTGATGACAATTAATAATTAATCAATTATGCGAGGGTGACTCGCAACACTCCGAACGTCTCTCAGCCCAGCGAGAACATTCAAAGAATGTGTGCTCCGCATCATCTAATATTTCCTCAGGTTCGTATAGGCAATATGGTGCACTGCACTTTCCGGCTCTGTACAGATACTTCCGATAATATCCGTGACCTGACAGCATCTGGGTCAGGTAATAGTTCACGTCGCCATGTCTCCTAGATATCCAGGTGTCGACCTTAGGAATGAGTCTAGCCGTCCACCTTCCGCTCGTGGCAGTGCTCCATCTCGTCTGCCAGCAGTGGATAGTCTCCTGTCTTATTCTATCCAACTCTATAGGCGCTGCATCATCCGAACGTCTCGCCATCCATATTCGCCTCCGCTCGAGTGCACGAAGATCTATCGGTATCACTCCCGCTATCACCAGAACCGCTTGGGCCGACACCGTGCGATATGCCGATGTTATGCGCAATGCAGCCGTTCTCTGCACTGCAAGCAGTGCACCTGCCCTCGCCTTCACCCTTAGTCTATCTGCCCAAATCTCGCTACCATAGAGCAGAATACTGTTGGTCACTTCCATTAACAGCTTCCTTTTGTCCTGCAGTGGTCCACCTATGTTCGCCATCAGGCGACTCAGTTGCATCATATCAAAGTTGGCCCGAGAACGTCAACTTCGAGTCAAGTCTGACTCCTAAGTAATTAACAACCGCCTTAGTGGTTATCATCTCGCCGTCGACTCTCATTCCCATCTCCACCGGCATGTGCCTTCTGGTGAGAAGTAGTAACTCCGTCTTGTGCGTGGCCAGTTGTAAGCCGCGTGCACCTAACCACATCTTGGTTCTTATCATCACCTGTGCAAGTTTCCGCTGTATACTTTGTATCGTTCTGGCGCTGATCATCGCCGCGACATCATCCGCGTATCCCACCAGGAATGTATCATCTGGCATTCCAATTCTAAATATATCGTCGTAACTTATATTCCACAGGTCAGGTCCCAGAATGGACCCTTGTGCCGCTCCCGATGTTACTCGCATATTCCTCTGTCCCTCTGTTGTATCATATATCAGCTTCCTATCCTTAAAATAGTCCGCAACCATCCTAAGCAAATATTCAGGAACTCGAAAATTCTCCTCCAGTGATCTTAGCACATCTGGCCACCTAAGGCTATTAAACGCATTCCTCACATCCAAAGTTGCGAGTAATACCAGTGGCCTGGAAAAGTGATTTCTCTCACGTGCAGCTTCTACTACCTTCACCACATCCTCAAGGGCACCTATAGTGGACCTGCCCGGTCTGAATCCATGTTGCCTTTCCGAGAGTCCTCCTCCAGCGCTTATGACCTCACTTAAGCGCGGTTTAATGAGCCTTTCGAGCAACTTGCCAGCAGTGTCCAACATGCAGAGAGGTCTGTACGTTGATGGAGACTGCCGGTCTCCCTTTCCCTTGTCTATGAGCACCAGCCATTGCCTCTTCCACCGCTCTGGGAAAATACCTTCTCTTAGGCAGCTGTTGTACATGTCAAGTAGAACCTCCGGTCTTCTTGTTGCTACCTCCTTCATAACCTCTGCTGGTATTCCATCAGGACCAGGTGCTTTACCATTCCCTAGCGTACCGGCTGCAGCGGTCAGCTCATCCATAGTGAACAGTGGGATTTGCAACACTTCGTCCACGCTCCGTCTGTTCTCCGGGATCGGGTTCATCGGAAACAGTGATGTTACGATTCTCCGCATCGCATCCTCGTTCATTTTCGATACTGGGCCATTGGCACCGAGCTTGCCCATGACCAGTCTATATCCTGTGCCCCATGGATTCACGTTCACATCCTCCCGTAATTTCTCCCACAACCTTCTCTTGCTGCTTAAGACCTCAAATTGAAGTCTTCGCTTCGCCTCCTTATACCGCGCCCTTTCTATCTCAGCCTCGCTGTGGCGCCTTGCCCTGGTATATCTCCGCCTGTGACGGAGGCAATCCTGTCGCGCACTTGCGATCTCGGTATTCCACCAGTGAACGGGTTTTCTGCCCCTATTCCCACGTTGTATCCTGGGCATTGCTCTCTCGCATCCTTGTTTGATGGCCTCCATTACTCCTCCAACGACTACTTCGGCCCCAGCCGCCATCTGCACACCGTGTGAGTGCCTGTCCATCTCCGCTATTAGAGCGGATCTGTCTAGTCTCGCCACATTCCACTTTCGTGTACTCCGCCTCGGTCGTATCGTGCGCTGGTTCTCCGCGTTGTCTGCGAGAAACGAGTAGGAAATATATTGGTGGTCACTAGCAGTGTAAGTCTCCAACACTCTCCAGTCCTCTATTCTATCCGCTGTTCTCTCAGTGACCAAAGTAATATCCGGTATAGTGCCCTCGCAACCCGGTCTCCTGAAGGTTGGCACATTCCCGACGTTCGCCACTGTGAGTCCCATCCTGGCCGCCATCTGCACTATTCTCCGGCCTCGAGGGATTGTCCCCGCCATTCCCCATTCAACTGCGCGGGCATTGAAATCGCCCGCTACAATAAGATGTCCTCGCATCTCCCGCATTTGGTATTCTATACCATCCAGTTTCTCCTGAAATTCCTTAATCTGGTCACTGGGTGTTAGGTAGCAACTCATCAGTGTTACGTTGTCGATCCGTATCCAAACGAACCCATTCCCCTTTCCGCTCCTTTGTGGTCTTATCCCATCACCTCGAGGTATCCATATCGCCGCCGTGGCGGTGTCATCCTCAAACCAGCATCCGTTTTCCTTCTTCCTGTAATAATTGTTCAGTAACGCACCTACATTTTTACACACAATTAAACAGTAAATTTCCTAAATGCAATGTAAGCAGTAGCAGTCAGTAACCGACCAAATTAAATAAAGAATTAAATTTCACCATCAACGTTTGGTTAGGTTATTGCCTTCTGCTGCATTATAGTTCATTAATATTTTTGTTAAATGCATGACTACTAAGTCAGCATAAATAGAACATTTTTTTTTGTTTATTAAAGTACGTTGGACTTTGCTTTGGCTATTTGTTAATTGTTAAGTCATCACAACAAACTAACAGAGGCCGTTAAAGTACAACGTGCGTGTGTTTTGTCATAGGAACTAATTGAATTTAGTATTGTAATCATTTTTTAAGTATAAATAAGTTAAAATTAATAAACATTATGCTAGAACAATTTTGCGTCTACTTCAGTTAACACCTGACACACGGTTCAAGTACCCTGTGTTCTCCTTGACAACTGCCTTTTGTTTGTACTTAAGGCAACATTACACAATCAAAGATTCCAATTTATTCATTGGTGACCCCAAACGTTCTTAGAAATATTAAGCTTCCCCCCACCAGTGGTAAGGGGCTTTTTACACTCTAAAAACGTGCGACACGCATCCTATATTAAAAAATTTGGTGACCATCGCTGAAACAAGGCATCCAACATAAATCCTGTAACTAGGCACAGGCAAATAATAAATATTTATCCAGAACTATTATCCATTCAATTTTAATATGGATAAGCTAAAAACACTCATAACCCAGCAAAGGGAAAGAGCCGCAAACATTGAAAGAGCGGCAGCGAATATAAAGAAAACTCCACATGAGCGAAGATCTGTGGAATATTACACAAGGAAAGCGGAAGACCTAATTGCTCTGTGGAAAACCTTTGACACAGCGGAGAATATCATACGCAACGACCCCATGTTGAGCGAAGATGACCCGTATATTGTCGAGGATATCCACAAATCCATAGGAATCGTACACAGTACAGCTATGGAAGAAATAGAGCAGCTGATACAAAGCCTGAGCAAGCAAACAAAGCCATTGCCAGCAGAACGAGCAGCAGGGTTACCAGCAGGCAACCCATCAACACCCATTTTATCATTGCCAGCAGGACAAGGAGCAGGTTTACCCACAGGCAACCAATACGCATCCACGTCCAACATTACAAACAAAATATCAGGATTGATAAGACGTCAAGGAGCACTCAAATCGTCATTAAAGCGTCTACTTCAAAGTAACGCCACGAAGGAAACACCAGTCCAATCTATATCTGCTATAGACAGATTATGGCAGAAGATCGAGACCATCCATTTGGACATTTGGGAAATGTGCGCCAACCCGGCAGCTGAAGGTTATGACTGTGAAGACTATGAAGTCTTAGAAGAAAACGTAGCAACACAAATAGCGTCTCTTTCTAGCGAAAGCGTAACTTCGGAACCAGTACAACAACCAAGAGGTAGTGCCAACCTACAGCTACCAAAAATATCCATACCAAAGTTCAATGGAGACTGCTTAACATGGCAACCATTTTCAGACATATTCTCGAAAATGATTCATGATCAAGATATCCCGGCAATTCAAAAGATGTGGTATCTTAAGGCCAACTTGAGCGGAGAGGCAGAACGTTTAATACGCCATCTGGATCTAACTGAAGGAAACTATACAACGGCATGGAACACTTTAAAGGAAAGGTACGACAACAAACGAGTCCTGGTATCCACAATTATTCAAAAATTGTTTGGCTGGGGTAACTTAACGGCCGAATCCAAATCTCTGAAAGAGTTCCACGACGTCCTCAATGAAAGTCTGTCCGCGCTAAGGAACATTGGGATTAACATCGACAATTGGGATCCGGTTCTTTTACATGTGTTGGTCAAAAAATTGGATCGACAAACACACATCATGTATGAACAATCGCTGGAAAACCCCACAGAGCTGCAGACGCTAAATCACTTCCTAAAGGTTTTACAAAACCGCTTCCAATCACTTGAAGCTGTTGGGGGAAAGGACAAGCCAAAGCAAATAGCTACAACAACAACGTACAAATCAAGCAAATGTGCCCTATGCACGGAAAATCATCCAATATACTATTGTAAACAATTCTTAGCAATGAGCATTGCGGATCGCCTGAAGTGGGTACAAAATAAAAGATTTTGCGTTAACTGCATCAAGCCCGATCACCGTACCAAGGAATGCACATCCAGGGGGTGCACTAAATGTTCATCCAAACACAATTCGCTGCTGCATCTTGGAAAACAACAAAACTCCGGCAATCAGCCTTCAAAATCTGGAAGTGAATCATTACCGTCAACATCAGTGGCATCAGCGAACGCTCGCCCGGCAAACATTCTATTCGCAACAGCAGTAATCGAAATAACAGCCAACAATGGGCGATCTGGCAAATTCAGAGCACTTTTAGACTCAGGTTCCCAAATCAATATAGTCACTGAAAGACTCATTAAAAGCCTATCTATTCGACCAGAACGAGCAACACTAGGCATTCAAGGCATTGCTGGAAGATCCAGACAAGCCACACAGCGGGTAAACGTAAAATTTGAATCAATCACAAGACAATTTTCGTCCAGGCTAGAGGCTTATGTTCTCCCAAACATAATACCACCTCAACCAAGTGCATCATTTGACATCTCATCCTGGTCTATTCCCGAAAACATAATGCTGGCAGACCCATCGTTCCACAATTCGGCAAAAATTGATGTCCTGCTCGGGGCAGAGTTTTACTTTGATCTTCTGCTATCAGGAACATTGCAGTTAGCAGACAACTTACCCGTCCTGAGGAACACAAAACTTGGGTGGATCGCCAGTGGAAGGTTAGCCAACGACAGCACAACGGAAGCAACATGTGCAGTTTTTAGCGAAGAAGATATAACAACAAACGAACTACTTGAAAGATTTTGGAAAATCGAGGATGTTCCTGCAGAAAGCAATCTTACAGTCGCGGAACAGGCATGTGAAACTCACTTCAATCAAACAACCACCAGAGATCTCAATGGAAGATTTGTTGTTCGTCTACCCTTGTTTGAAGACGCCGAAACACTTGGTGAATCAGAAACCTCAGCATACTCCAGGTTCCTTGCCTTGGAACGGCGATTCAAACGAGATAACAATATTGAAAAACAATACAAGGACTTCATGCAGTCATATGAAGATCTTGGCCACATGACTCAAATTGACCCAAAGAAACTGCCAGGCCCTAGGTACTACATTCCTCATCATTGCGTTTTACGTCCAGAAAGCAGCACAACTAAACTTCGAGTCGTCTTTGATGCTTCAGCAAAAACGTCAACAAATCGGTCACTAAACGACATCTTACTGACAGGTCCAACAGTGCAAGGCGACATAGTTGGAATGCTTCTACGTTTCCGATTACCCAGATTTGTCTTCACCACCGACATCGAAAAAATGTATCGTCAGATTCTCGTGGACGAAAGAGACAGGAACCTTCAACTCATTTTATGGAGAGATAATCCTGGACAGCCTATACGACATTTTCAACTAAACACCGTTACATATGGAACATCATCAGCTCCATATCTGGCAACAAGGTGCCTACAAAGGCTAGCGACCATCCGGATGGACAAATATCCGCTTGGTGCAATGATCCTGAGCCGAGACTTTTACGTCGATGACGGGATGAGCGGCTCAGATAGTCTGGTAACAGCTAAGGAGATGCAATTTCAACTCACCTCCTTGCTCAAGGAAGCCGGCTTTAAGTTGCGGAAGTGGTGTGCAAACCATCACCAACTCCTTCAAGGCATACCTCAAGAAGATCAAGAAGTCAACCTTGATTTTGAAGACGCGTCAGTCAAAGCATTGGGATTAACATGGAGCCCAACTTCGGATCAATTTTGTCTTAAGGCAAATCTTCAGCCGGTCTCAGTCATAACCAAACGATCTGTAACATCAGATGTGGCACGAATATACGATCCATTGGGCATTGCAGGCCCAGTCGTAGTGTCAGCCAAAATATTTATTCAGCAACTATGGGAAGATCAAATATCATGGGACGATGAACTCCCCGCAGCTCTCACAAAAAAATGGCATGAGTTCCGGAAGGCACTGAACACATTAAACAACACTCGCATCCCTCGCCATATTTTCGACGGTCAAAAGGCTTCACACATCCAAATGCACGTGTTTGTAGACGCATCAGAAAAGGCGTATGGAGCAGCAGTCTACATACGATCCAAACTTCAAAATGGAAGGATAATCGTCCGGCTGTTGTGCGCTAGGTCTAGAATTGCGCCTCTACAAAGGGTATCGCTACCAAGGCTAGAACTTTGTGCAGCACTCCTAGGGGCAGAATTGGCGAACAAGGTAAAAAGGGAGCTACAGCACGAGGACAAACAGCTCTTCTTCTGGTCCGACTCAGAAATCGTCTTGCATTGGATAAATTCGGCCTCGTCATCGCTCAAAACCTTTGTGGCTAACCGAATCAGCAAAATACAAGACCTTACCATCAATAGTCAATGGCGACACGTCAGCTCCAAGGACAATCCCGCAGACTTAATCTCTAGAGGTTTAAACCCAGAACAATTATCCGAGTGCAACATGTGGTTTTACGGACCCCTTTTCTTACACGGAAATGAAGATCTATGGCCTAAAGAATTCGCGAAAGAACTGCATCCCACTGACTTAGAATTCAAACGAAAACCGGTCCTTGTCACGGCAGCCGCCCAAATGGGATTAGAGGAAATCATATATAAAATCAATCACCGCAACTCTTTTGAGTGTCTTCAACGAGTGGTGGCTTATATGCTGCGATTCATCAAAAACACTAGGGCATCATCAGCAGACAGATCAGCAACCAAGCTATTAAGCCCAACTGAGTTAACATCAGCCTTGTATCTGATAGTCAAAACCATACAAGCAGCTGACTTTAAAGACGACATCAACAAGTTGAAGACAACCAAGGAACTCAGTAAATCCAGCCCAATAAGCAGCTTATCCCCCTTCCTTGACGAATCAGATATTTTTCGAGTTGGCGGGAGACTAGAGGCGTCAAAACTATCATACGAGGAGAAACATCAAATAATATTGCCTTATAATGACCCAATCGTCAAACTAATACTCGTGATGCTGCACAATGAAAACCATCACTGCGGCCCACAAACATTGCTAAACACCACACGGGAAAGAGGATTCTGGATTGTAAAGGGCAAAACAATGGCAAGGCACACAGTACACAATTGTATTCGTTGTACAAGGGCCAAACCAAAGATGTATCAACAAATAATGGGAGATTTACCGGAAGACAGAATTACGCCATGTCGACCCTTCTTAAAAACTGGGGTAGATTATTGCGGTCCATTCTGGGTACACTACAAGCTAATGGGAAAGCGTCCGCATAAGGTGTATATCGCAGTCTTCTGCTGTTTTGCCACAAAGGCAATCCATATGGAAGTGGTAACAGACCTGACCACAGATGCTTTTATTGGAGCATTAAAAAGATTTATCTCGCGCCGCGGGCGATGTCAAACAATATATTCAGACAACGGCACAAACTTTGTTGGGGCTAGAAATCAACTGAAGGAACTGGAGACATCAATATTCGGAAAGGAGTCACAGGAGACAATTGGAAGAGCATGCAGCAAGCAAATGATCGAATTTAAATTCATCCCCCCCAGAGCCCCCCATTTCGGAGGCCTTTGGGAAGCGGCGGTAAAATCAGCTAAACATCTTCTTCTGCGTTCAGTGTCCACCGCCTCCCTTACTCACGAAGAACTGGAAACGGTAGTCATCGAAGTTGAAGCAATTTTAAATTCAAGACCGCTAACCCCCATATCATCAAACCCTAACGATCTAACCGCACTGACACCAGGCCATTTTCTGATCGGGGAACCCTTAACCACACAAATTGACGCGAGAACAAACCACCCATCAACATCATTGTCTAAAAGGTGGAAACTTGTATCAGAATTAAGACACAGTTTTTGGAATAGGTGGTCCAACGAATACCTATCGCAACTACAACAGAGACACAAATGGAGGGCGGCCTCAGCGAATATAAAACCCGACCAACTTGTCATTATCAAAGAGGACAACGTACCGGTCATGCAATGGCCACTTGGCCGTATCACAAAAACCTACAAGGGACAAGATGGCAACGTGCGTGTAGTCGATGTCAAAACTTCATCAGGCATAATCAAGCGGCCAATTCATCGCTTAGCGCCATTAATCAATGATGAACCTGAAGAGAAGGAGGAACACAAGGGAATAAAACGACCAAACGAACAGGAGCCAAACACAACAAAGCGATCGAGGGCAAATAACTTTAATTTGTTGTGCACAACACTACTGGCTCTCCTGATACTACCGGTTGTATTATGCAAGCCCATAGGACTCCAGCCGTTTGGTACAAGTCCCGGACTATATTTCGAAGGAATTGGTACAGCGCGTATAGCCACAGCAGAATGGAAACTCATGGTCTACTACAACCTCACTCCTTTTAGATCAGAAATTGACAACTTCGCTAACGGCATAAAGGTATTCTCCGATATATGCAGAATATCTCCCCAAGAAACGATGTGTAACAACCTTGTATCGCACCTGAAGCAAACTCAAAACGATTTAATCCAAGATAGGGAGATCATTATGCCAAGGAGATTTCGCAGAGGTGCTCTAAATATTGTCGGTAATGTTGCAAGATCACTGTTCGGAACGCTAGATGCGGACTATGCAGCCGAAATGGACAAAACGATACAGAAGGCAGAAATGGACAGAACCCACCTCTCGTCGCTACTACACAACCAAACCTCAATTATCGACTCGACCTTAAACATAATAAAGGAAGACGAATTCTCATTAAAAACTAGAATGAATGAAATCCAAGACACCATATCATCGATACATAACCAAGTAGTGAAAGCCGAAACTCAACTAAGGTTAGCTCACACAGTAGCTCTTCTTGCCAACGAATTAACGCTAGCAGCAACCAGATTACGCCAAGTCGAAACGGAAATCGTTAATATTCTTACAGACTCTCATCATGGTAGGATCAGTCCATCCTTACTAACGCCAGATCAACTGCAAAGAGAAATAAACGTGATCAAGGCGCACCTACCGGTATCACGAACTCTTCCTTTCGATAACATCGACCTCATTCAGTTCTACAAGATCATGCGAGCAAAGGCAACAGTCACCAAGGACAAGGTTATGTTCGAAATAAGGCTCCCTCTAGTTGACCAGCAAACATTTGAGTTGTTGAAAATATTTGGCATACCCGCAAACAAAAATGGCACTCTTGTTGCGATAC
>JASKUP010000205.1:0-56649 GCA_030448955.1 Trichopoda pennipes | reverse complement strand
AGCCTAGTTAGCCAGCCAGCCTAGTTAGCCAGCCAGCCTAGTTAGCCAGCCAGCCAGCCAGCCTAGTTAGCCAGCCAGCCAGCCAGCCTAGTTAGCCAGCCAGCCAGCCAGCCTAGTTAGCCAGCCAGCCTAGTTAGCCAGCCAGCCTAGTTAGCCAGCCAGCCTAGTTAGCCAGCCAGCCTAGTTAGCCAGCCAGCCTAGTTAGCCAGCCAGCCTAGTTAGCCAGCCAGCCTAGTTAGCCAGCCAGCCTAGTTAGCCAGCCAGCCTAGTTAGCCAGCCAGCCTAGTTAGCCAGCCAGCCTAGTTAGCCAGCCAGCCTAGTTAGCCAGCCAGCCTAGTTAGCCAGCCAGCCTAGTTAGCCAGCCAGCCTAGTTAGCCAGCCAGCCTAGTTAGCCAGCCAGCCTAGTTAGCCAGCCTAGTTAGCCAGCCAGCCAGCCAGCCAGCCTAGTTAGCCAGCCAGCCAGCCTAGTTAGCCAGCCAGCCAGCCTAGTTAGCCAGCCAGCCTAGTTAGCCAGCCAGCCTAGTTAGCCAGCCAGCCTAGTTAGCCAGCCAGCCTAGTTAGCCAGCCAGCCTAGTTAGCCAGCCAGCCTAGTTAGCCAGCCAGCCTAGTTAGCCAGCCAGCCTAGTTAGCCAGCCAGCCTAGTTAGCCAGCCAGCCTAGTTAGCCAGCCAGCCTAGTTAGCCAGCCAGCCTAGTTAGCCAGCCAGCCTAGTTAGCCAGCCAGCCTAGTTAGCCAGCCAGCCTAGTTAGCCAGCCAGCCTAGTTAGCCAGCCAGCCTAGTTAGCCAGCCAGCCTAGTTAGCCAGCCAGCCTAGTTAGCCAGCCAGCCTAGTTAGCCAGCCAGCCTAGTTAGCCAGCCAGCCTAGTTAGCCAGCCAGCCTAGTTAGCCAGCCAGCCTAGTTAGCCAGCCAGCCTAGTTAGCCAGCCAGCCTAGTTAGCCAGCCAGCCTAGTTAGCCAGCCAGCCTAGTTAGCCAGCCAGCCTAGTTAGCCAGCCAGCCTAGTTAGCCAGCCAGCCTAGTTAGCCAGCCAGCCTAGTTAGCCAGCCAGCCTAGTTAGCCAGCCAGCCTAGTTAGCCAGCCAGCCTAGTTAGCCAGCCAGCCTAGTTAGCCAGCCAGCCTAGTTAGCCAGCCAGCCTAGTTAGCCAGCCAGCCTAGTTAGCCAGCCAGCCTAGTTAGCCAGCCAGCCTAGTTAGCCAGCCAGCCTAGTTAGCCAGCCAGCCTAGTTAGCCAGCCAGCCTAGTTAGCCAGCCAGCCTAGTTAGCCAGCCAGCCTAGTTAGCCAGCCAGCCTAGTTAGCCAGCCAGCCTAGTTAGCCAGCCAGCCTAGTTAGCCAGCCAGCCTAGTTAGCCAGCCAGCCTAGTTAGCCAGCCAGCCTAGTTAGCCAGCCAGCCTAGTTAGCCAGCCAGCCTAGTTAGCCAGCCAGCCTAGTTAGCCAGCCAGCCTAGTTAGCCAGCCAGCCTAGTTAGCCAGCCAGCCAGCCAGCCAGCCAGCCAGCCAGCCAGCCAGCCTAGTTAGCCAGCCTAGTTAGCCAGCCTAGTTAGCCAGCCAGCCTAGTTAGCCAGCCAGCCTAGTTAGCCAGCCAGCCTAGTTAGCCAGCCAGCCTAGTTAGCCAGCCAGCCTAGTTAGCCAGCCAGCCTAGTTAGCCAGCCAGCCTAGTTAGCCAGCCAGCCTAGTTAGCCAGCCAGCCTAGTTAGCCAGCCAGCCTAGTTAGCCAGCCAGCCTAGTTAGCCAGCCAGCCTAGTTAGCCAGCCAGCCTAGTTAGCCAGCCAGCCTAGTTAGCCAGCCAGCCTAGTTAGCCAGCCAGCCTAGTTAGCCAGCCAGCCTAGTTAGCCAGCCAGCCTAGTTAGCCAGCCAGCCTAGTTAGCCAGCCAGCCTAGTTAGCCAGCCAGCCTAGTTAGCCAGCCAGCCTAGTTAGCCAGCCAGCCTAGTTAGCCAGCCAGCCTAGTTAGCCAGCCAGCCTAGTTAGCCAGCCAGCCTAGTTAGCCAGCCAGCCTAGTTAGCCAGCCAGCCTAGTTAGCCAGCCAGCCTAGTTAGCCAGCCAGCCTAGTTAGCCAGCCAGCCTAGTTAGCCAGCCTAGTTAGCCAGCCTAGTTAGCCAGCCTAGTTAGCCAGCCTAGTTAGCCAGCCTAGTTAGCCAGCCTAGTTAGCCAGCCTAGTTAGCCAGCCTAGTTAGCCAGCCTAGTTAGCCAGCCTAGTTAGCCAGCCTAGTTAGCCAGCCTAGTTAGCCAGCCTAGTTAGCCAGCCTAGTCAGCCAGCCTAGTTAGCCAGCCTAGTCAGCCAGCCTAGTTAGCCAGCCTAGTCAGCCAGCCTAGTTAGCCAGCCTAGTCAGCCAGCCTAGTTAGCCAGCCTAGTTAGCCAGCCTAGTTAGCCAGCCTAGTTAGCCAGCCTAGTTAGCCAGCCTAGTTAGCCAGCCTAGTTAGGCAGCCTAGTTAGGCAGCCTAGTTAGGCAGCCTAGTTAGGCAGCCTAGTTAGGCAGCCTAGTTAGGCAGCCTAGTTAGGCAGCCTAGTTAGGCAGCCTAGTTAGGCAGCCTAGTTAGGCAGCCTAGTTAGGCAGCCTAGTTAGGCAGCCTAGTTAGGCAGCCTAGTTAGGCAGCCTAGTTAGGCAGCCTAGTTAGGCAGCCTAGTTAGGCAGCCTAGTTAGGCAGCCTAGTTAGGCAGCCTAGTTAGGCAGCCTAGTTAGGCAGCCTAGTTAGGCAGCCTAGTTAGGCAGCCTAGTTAGGCAGCCTAGTTAGGCAGCCTAGTTAGGCAGCCTAGTTAGGCAGCCTAGTTAGGCAGCCTAGTTAGGCAGCCTAGTTAGGCAGCCTAGTTAGGCAGCCTAGTTAGGCAGCCTAGTTAGGCAGCCTAGTTAGGCAGCCTAGTTAGGCAGCCTAGTTAGGCAGCCTAGTTAGCCAGCCTAGTTAGCCAGCCTACTTAGCCAGCCTAGTTAGCCAGCCTAGTTAGCCAGCCTAGTTAGCCAGCCTAGTTAGCCAGCCTAGTTAGCCAGCCTACTTAGCCAGCCTAGTTAGCCAGCCAGCCAGCCAGCCAGCCAGATGTCGAAGAAATGACTTGCAAAGCAGTCACGGGCACGCTAGTATTTGATAAAAGGCTAATAGGTCTGTATGATTCTACCTTTGTGATGTCTTCTCCTGACTTAGTAATCATAGTTAACAAGGAATTATTCCCCTCTATGGGAAAGTACTCAAGTCGTAAAATGGTATTATAGATAAAAAGAATAATTTTCCGGGCCATACAGGGTAATTCAAATAACATCTTGTTACTGGTTTTTTTAAGTGGTCCGTACTTGTTTGAAAACGATACTGTTCTCTACAGAGCCATGATTATTAAATTGAGCAACCATGTTGTGCAGGAACTATAGTTTCAACAAGACGGCGCAATATGTCACAAAATTTATGCCACAATTAAATATTTTGGTACCGCATAGTTTACGTTTCAGACCTGTGAATTGGCTCCAAGATCCTGCACCGCTAGACTATTTTCTGTGGGGAAATATGAAGCCGCTAGTCTACTCTTGGATTAACCACATTCGCCGCGTTATTGCCAACATACGGCCACAAATGTTAACAAAATTCATCGAAAATTGAACCCGCAGCTTAGACAATGTCCAAGCTACTCATGGCAGGAAGTCATATTTCAATTATAATACCATAAGATTATCTTTCAGATAAATATAATTTCATATCAATTTAAAAAATGCAGCTTAGTTTTATTCCCTTTCAAAATTGTATACCTCTATAGCGGGTTAATGATTAATATCCCGGCTTAAGTTCGGTAGGTTAAGCTGAAATATGCTTCACGGGTACCATAATCTAGTGGGTACTTAAACAAAATATACTGAACGATCGCGCTCTCTCTCTTTTTCGCTCTCTCTCTCCTAGTCTCCAACTCTTCAGTAAGGAGTGAAGGCTGCGGCCTGCTCCGAACTTTTGAAGTTGCAACTGGGAGTGACTGGAGAATATACGTATCTGAAGGCCTTCCAGGGCAAGGATGACGCTACATTTCATCGACAGTGTTATGATCCACCATCTGGTTATGGCTCACACAGCTAGGTATAGATGTAAATCTTATCACGCATAGGTGCTCACAAGCAATAACTCGAATTTAAAGCGTCATAGAGCAATTTTGAAATTTTTGTGAATTGTTTTTTTTATAAAATATTCTTACGTTTACTCCTTTTTAATAAATGTTTTGCTATTTTGATCTGGTTATGGCTCACACAGCTAGGTATAGATGTAAATCTTATCACGCATAGGTGCTCACAAGCAATAACTCGAATTTAAAGCGTCATAGAGCAATTTTGAAATTTTTGTGAATTGTTTTTTTTATAAAATATTCTTACGTTTACTCCTTTTTAATAAATGTTTTGCTATTTTGAGTTTTATTTTATTGCACAGTACTTTAGAGTTTTAAATCAAATTAAACGATTTATTTAGTTCCAATACAGCCAAAATAAACACGATGGTAACTCACTGATAACCCAACTTTAATTAATTCATTTGCCCAGCAAGTAGGTGATGCTTATACAGCTGGTTTAAGCGGTTCTCGCACATACAAAAATATTCAACTTTAACATCTTTACCTTATATTGTTGTTGGTATTATCATTTAGCTTAGGCGCCTGCTTAGCGGAGTATTTTGCTTTTGTTCTGTGTTAGTTGTTTTTGTTTTCTGCTATTTATCTTATTTGGTAGTAATTTTTATAAGTCTATTGTTGTTATCTTGGATGTATAAGATTTCTTAAAAAACTACGCAGTTTGTAAAATACGGTCGTCTCGCTTACCTTTTTTCTGATAATTATTTTCTTTTAAAGCTTAATAGCTCATCTTCGTACCATTATATAGGTGATCACAAATGTAGCATTAATAAGCATATCCCGTTATCACTCAAACAAAAATTTTGAACCGAAAATAAAGTTTTTAATGGAACTAGAAAAATGTATAAAAAAAGATTTTTTGACCAAAAATAATTTTTTCCCTTAGAGTTCCTTAAACTCAATTTATTCGTAAACAATATGTCCTAGAGATGAAAACAAAATTTGTGATAATTACAAAAATTTATAAAAATAAGTGATTTTCCCCAAAATTATATCCTTCCAGAAAACTTTGAATTCAATTTATTCAATCAATATCTATCATAAGTTTTAAAATAAAATTAAAAAATTAAAGTTTAGCTCGAAACTGCGAGTGCAAGCCCAATTCGCAATTGGCGGATTAATAATTTATTCTATTAATTTAAAAAAAAAATAAATCTTTAATGAAATTGAACATTTTTGGTAAAACAGCGATTTCTACAGAAATTTTAACAATATTTCGTCATTTTATTACCTTTTTTTATTTTTTTTGTAGATATTATTTTGTGAAAGCTTTAAGCTTCCAATTTATTTCTAAAGCTCTAAATACAGAAAGAAATACATTTTTATTACTTTTAGAATTAAAATTTATTTCACATTATAAATTTACATCGTTTAAGATACAATTGTTAAGTACAGCTATAATAAAATTATAAGCCACAAAAGAGCTAAGTATAACATATTAAGTACTAAACAAAATTATATTATAAATCAATCATGTCTCAAAATTTAGTTGAAAGCACAATATATTTCTGAAACTTTTTCTCAATATAATTTAATAAGTCATTTTGGCTTAAAGATAGAAAAAAGTCTGCTGGTTTACACTGTGGAAATAATTTATTCCTTGAAAGATTTCCTTCCATCACTTTAGCTTTTCTTTTGTCTGAGAAATAAAAATGTTTTAGAAACGTTGGATTTTTCAACAAGAAATTTGTTTTTTCAATTGTGACAACAACACCAAAAACATGATAGTTTTGGCTTTTAATTTCTTGACACATTCCTTGTAAATACATTGGCAATTGTTACAATTAATTCAATTTCACAATAAAATCGCATTTAAATAATAAAAGTCCATTATGAAAATGGTGTGGTTCTGTTAAAGTTTCATTTTTTTCTATTTTCGGACAACATAATCGTCCTGCAGAGACCGCTATTAAAAATTTAGTAATTTAATTTGAGTCGAGTGTTCGACTGGGTCTTTTAGCTGAAAACATCGCAGTCGTAAGCCACAGTGTTGATCCGAAGATCAAAATTCATCACTTCCTCGACGTTGTTAACTATTCGATTTTTTCAAAACCACCACATGGGGAATTTTGCGTAGGGATTTGACTTTGAAGCCTTACAAGATTCAAATGCTGCAGGCCGACCATTTATATCGTCGTAGATTCGCTCAATTCATTTAGGAAACGCTGGCTATTTTTCCTTAAAAAATCTTTTTTTCAGACGAAGTACATTTTTTTTAAAGAGAAGTAGCACTTCAGGCAACAATTCCTATTTAGTCAAGTACCGTGCTACATTCTTTAGGAAAGGGATAGAGAAGAGATGAAATAGGTGGTGAAAGTAGAAGGATAGTCGGAAATTACCTGCCGTATAAAAGACAGCACAGAGACCAGTGACTATGCCCTCATTGCTGAGCAGCCCCACCGACAGTCAATTTTTTATTTTTGTAGTGAAAAAAAAGCAAGATCTTCGTTGGGAATCGAACCCACAACCCCCGCACTGAAAAGCTAGTACACTACCTACTAGCCTACAGAGGCACTTGTCAGCGTATGTCAACAAGCAAAATTAAAGCATTTGGGCTTCTAAAAGCCTATAACGATTACTAAGAAGCCTTTGCATGCTCAACGTGTCACTTTATGAAGCACTAGATGGTGTGGGGGCGTGAGTAGGCTGTTTTTTTTCGAAAATAAGGCTGGAAATGCGGTAACGATAATTTGATCACGCTATCGCGAGATGTTAACAACTCAATTTTGGCCTATTATTGACGACATGGATATCACCGATATGTGGTTGCAACAGGGCGATGCCACACGTCACACATCTAATGAAATAAACATTTTATTGGAAACCAAACTCCCTGATCGCATAGTTTCACGACAATCAGCAGTTAAGTGGCCAGTCAGATTGTGTGATTTAATATAACTGGATTATTTTTTGTAGGCCTATGTTAAGGGCAGAGTCTTTACGGAGCCAATCGATTCGAATTCAGCCTTAAAACGAAATAGAGATTAAAATTTTTAATGAAAAAGCCGACTTCTGTCAGCGTGGTCGTGGTGGCATTTGCCAGATATCAGTTTGCATTCATATTTGCCAAACTTTTCTCTTCGTAATATAATAAAAATTTAATCTATTTTTTTTTTTTTGTTTAATTTTGTTTTAAAAAAACAAACTTCTTGTGGTAAAATCATTTAGTTCTTTCTCAATCACAAGGCCTCTATACACTGCCGCTCATCTGATTAGGTTTGGCATTAAAATAATTTTCTTTACCATCTCTGTCTAAAACTAACGCATAAACTAGTAATACAATTGGTTTTTTTTTCAAAATTGCATGTATGTACACCCAAAATCTTTGAAAAAATCTAACGGGAATATTGTGCCGTTATCTTAATACATGCTGTAAAAGAAATATTGTATTAAAACAATGCATTTTTTAAGGTCATCAGAACAACGGCTACAAAACCCCTGCCATCGATAAACTACTTAGACAATACAACACTAAGAACAGAAATAGAGAAGACAAGGAGACAGTCGATACAACACGACGGCACACCTTTACTTACACAGGACCAGAAATATACAGACTAACTAACCTTTTTCAAAAAGAAAGAATACTCACAGCATTAAAAAGTGGAAACACCCTCAGACACTATCTCAGAACAACGACAGAAACAACTGACAAATTTAATTCCAGCGGGGTATACAGACTTGCCTGTACCTGCAAACGAACCTATATAGGGCAAACTGGACGAACACTAAAAACAAGGTTTACAGAACACATACGCTCATACAAACGGAAAAGAGAAGATTCAAACTTTGCATTACATCTTGACACTCACGGACACACACCAAGCTATTTCCCTTGGTGAATGAATGTATGACATTATTACATCCTAGCAAAAAAGGACGAAGACTAGACATTCTTGAAAATATGGAAATCTACAAAACAAAAACATTCAACAACGACATTATAAACGAACAGGTAAACACGACCTCAGACACAATTTTCACACCATTGAAACTACTCATGCCAACGGGCAAACGAAAAACACCCTCAGACGGACACACGTACCTACATAATAATAAAAGACGGAGGTATCGTTAGGTTCACTTTGCATACAAATGCCAGGTGGCTGGTACTCTGCTTACCTGAATATAAACGAACCTAATAACAGAACTACCTGAACGCCAACACTACTCACCAGTACAAGCTTGAAAATGATGCATACGCATCGAAAGCGCTCGCCATCGAATACAAACCGGCCAGTTACGACGGGAAATTGCAATATTAATATCATCAGAATAGGTTTACAATAACGTTTGACCGCGAGTGCGTTGTTTTGAATAATTTTTTTTTAATTTCTAAACTGTTACAACAATTTGTAATTTAAATGGGTCGTGGAAAACCTTTATCTGAAGCCGAAAGGGTCAAAGTTAAAATCTATGCAGAAGGATGCCTTTCTCACAATCAAATTGCAAAAAAATTAACAAAAGACAAAATTATGTGAGTAATTTCTTACGAAATGAAAATACCTATGGAAAAAACATGAAAGGAGGCACTTATAGAGCAACTTCAGCAACTGAAAGACGAGCGATCGTTAGATCTGCCTCCAATTCGAAGGAATCAGCGGTTGTAAAAGAAGTTGAGCGACTGTAAAGCGAGTCATTCAAAATGCCAAACACTTAAAAAGATTGAAACTACAAAAAAAGCCACCACTTAATCCTTTACGTAAGGAACACCGCCTAAAGTTTGGTGAAAATTACATGACCTGGAAGGACGAATGGAAACGTGTTGTCTTTTCAGACGAAAAAAAGTTCAATCTGGATGGTCCTGATGGTTTTAATTACTATTTCCATGATCTCCGTAAGGAAGAACTTTATTTTAAGCGAAATCATAGCTGTGCAAGTGGTGTTATGATGTGAAGTGCTATTTCATATTACGGCACAGTTGAACTGCAGTTTCTTTCAACGAAAATGAATACAGTAAATTATAAAGGAGTCCTAGAAAAAGCTTTTCCACTATTCAGTGACATCTTTGGACCCATTTCATGAACTTTTCAACATGATAACGCTCCAGTTCATACTGCAAGGCTGGTGAAACAGTGGATTGTTGGGCAGAATGTAGGTTTACTGCAATGGCCTCCTTATTCTCCCGACCTTAATATTATTAAAAATGTATGGGGATTTCTTTTACGTAAGGTTTACGAGTCGGGCCGTCAATTCGAATACAAAAATGACTTGATTGCTGCCATTCAAGAAGCCTGGAGCGAAATCAACCTGAATTATCTCGCCAAACTCTATGATTCAATGCCAAAAAGAATATTCGAAGTCATTCTAAATAAAGGTGGAAGCACACACTATTAATTAATAAAATATTAAACAAATTTATTAAAACAATTGTTATTTTATCAAAAAAAACTTGTTTTTGTTGTTAAACCTATACTGATGAGCTTAAAAAAATGCATTGTTTTAATACAATATTTCTTTTACAGCATGTATTAAGATAACGGCACAATATTCCCGTTAGATTTTTTTCAAAGATTTTAGGTATACATGCAATTTTGAAATAAAACCAATTGTATTACTAGTTTATGCGTTAGTTTTAGACAGAGATGGTAAAGAAAATTATTTTAATGCCAAACCTAATCAGATGAGCGGCAGTGTATAAGCTTTATTAAAATATTATTCAACTATATAACGGACAACTGTCAAATTAACTGTTAGTGTTGCTAACTCTCAATTCAATCAAATCTTGCATAAATTTTAAAATACTTTTTATATATCACTTAAACTAATAATAAGTTATGCTATTAAGTAAATAATATTTTTACTTACATATATGAGAATAGCTAAAGTTAGAAATTAAAGCTTTCAATAATTAAATATAAACAAATATAAAAATATAACGATCACAATTTACAAAAATTACATAAAATATTTAATAAAAATTATAGAATATTTGAAGAGATTGTAGTATTTTTTTTTTTGTATTAAAATTTTTATATTACTCGTTTTTTAAATAAGTTAAGGTTCGGCAAATCTGACATGTTGTTCGGTATCATATACTGCTGTTACTTAACATCACTTTTTTGGTGAAAAAGATCGAAGAGTGTTAATTTATTCTTAACTACTGTTGTTTAAGCTTACACAGTTCAATGCTGAGATAATTCCAAAGTATTTTGAATTTCTAAAGAAAATAGAAAAATAATTAATTATAAATAAATCAAATTAATTAATGATTACTTAAGCTAGTTTTACACGGTGTATGTATTCTTTACTTCTAATTTGTCAGTCGCCTGTCTATGAAAATGAGCAATTAACAGACGAAATTTTGCGTACGTACATGTGTAATTATCAGAGTAGCGAAGTATTCACTCACTGTTCATACATGTGTGAATATGTACATTTCATTTTTTAGCCGCTTCTTCTCATACATGTGCGAGAGACTACAAATTATTTTGTGTTTTCTCATTTGTGAATGCGACGATTTATTTTTTTTCTTTCTATCCATAAGTGCGGTTTTACACACATCAACTTTTGTTGCTCAACTTTTGTTGTTTCGATTAGAAAGAAAGAGAAGGTTTTATACACATTTCTCTTTCTTTCTAATGGAAACAACAAAAGTTAAGCAACAAAAGTTGATGTGTGTAAAACCGCACTAAGTGAAAAAATGAAAACACACAAGTGTTCATTTTTGAATATTTACAATTTTGATAATTTTTCATAAATGAAAAGGTCGTAAAAATATGTGCGTTAAGCATTCGCGTACATAAACGCACATATTTGATAATGCGCAATTGTCGGCGTATGCAGAAAAAAATGTTTTTTTTTATTTCTTTTAGAATATATTGCAATATTGTATTTTGATTCAAACTCTTGAAATTGTCGATGTAACACACCACGGGCTCGAATGGTATTAATTAATTACGGTAAACTGCGATCGTAGGTAGAAAATTTTTTCACGTTCATTTATGAGAAATTTTATAAAATTTCAACGTTCATAAATGAACATATTTATTTATGAAAAATAACATTAATGAGAAGTAGCTAATTTATCATTTATCACATATGAATAAGACTAATAATTCTTGTTGTTCGCATTCATGTATGAAAATAACCAGAACATTTTTTGTTGTTCGTTTATGAGTGTGAAAAATAAATATAAAATTTTAGATTTCTCATTTATGAAAAATATCATGAATGTTGATTTTTGAATGTTCATAAATGAAAAATTCTGAACCCTGGTAATTATTTCTGAGAGTATAAGATTAAAAAAAATGTTTGTTACCTGACTTTAATAAAGGGTGTTTTTATAGAGGTATATATTTACTTTAATGAAAAGATAATCTTCAAGATTTAAATATGATTTGGCTGGCTTGGACGTAATTTAATCTAGATGTCAAATTTGTGAAGACTTTTTCTTCCGACAATAACGCGGCAAATGTATTTCCCAAAGTAGTCAATTGTTTCTGGCTTAACGGCGTAGGCTAGCGACTCGACATATCACCACAGGACATAGTCTAGGGTCGTTAAATCGCATGATCTTGGAGAGCGATACATGGAAACTATGCAGTTATCAAAAGTTTTCCTCAATAAATTAATTGTGGCACAAGCCGTGACATAATGCAACGTCTTGTTGAATCCACAGCCCTCTGTACATAATGGTTCTTCAACTGATAAATGAGATGTTAGGAATCATGATTCCTAACATAACGATAATGCTCTATAGCGGTTACCACCTTTGTTTTTAAAGAAGTACGGACCGATAACACTGAACAACAAAGTTTTTGTTTCGGGGTTGAAATTAGCTGATTTTTAAGTATTTCTGTGTGGATGGGACACACGTACGAATCCTAATACCTAAAAGCACGGAACCCACGAGCAACATTGGGCCTGGCTTCCATATCTTTAATTATAAGATCGAATTCTTGTCTGCTTGTTATTTTTACGATTTTGAAATCTGTTTGCGTAGAGCATTTTAATATTATTATTTCAATATAAAAACAAAACAATATTTTGCTTATCTATTAATTTTACTCGCTTTTTTGATTTAAAAACAACACAGCAACTAAAAATTTGTGGTTGCCAGTTTGGCAACTGAAATTAACAGCTGTTAGTTATCAGTTGCCATACGTAATATCATTTTGGCAAATGGCAACGCAACTTAAGTTCAATTGCCATCCATAATCGAGCCATAAAACATCGGAAAAACATCGATGTATCGTTGCTATTACCGATGTTTTTAAACATTGATGTTTTCAATAGAAACATCGATATTTTAAAGAATGATGTTGCATCCCTACTCAGCACACGGGATGACCACTACACATGCAATGCATTGTGCCAGAACTAGGAAAGAAGGAAAGAGGGAGTAGTGTCTGTGGACATTCAATTCGTGTAATTTTGTGGGTATAAAAGAAAATAACTTGTGTAATTTAAATTAAAATCGTGTAATTTAAATTAAAACTCTTAAGAGTTATGTGTAATTAAACTAAATGTTTATTAAAGGAATAACCTTAACAATATATTATCCAGAAAAATTCCTGAAGGTATTTTATAAATTTATATTATTTAAAGATTTTTTTAATCATATTGTGGGTGAAAACATCCTAACAAATAGATCATATATAGGGGACAATAAGCCCTTAAGTTCGAAGGCTGTGAATTAAAATTTCACAGCTCTAATAGAAGAACACAGAAGAAGGCTGCACCAGTCCAACTTAAGATTAGCCGACAGACGTTATTAACACGATTGCAACAAAATTTAAATTTGTTTCCATATAAAATTTTAAACAGCCAGAAAGTTAGGCGCTCCACATAGAAGAAATTACACCAAGATGCAGATAGAGCCACTCTCGTACTCTAACGATCACTGGTAGTCACTTTTTAGTGATATAACTGTAATTAATATTTGTAAAACTGCGCGAATTAGTGGCTGTCTTAACTTAGTTAAAACGGAAGTATTTAATCGTGAACTTAACTTTCACAAGACGAATAAATCAAAGCACTTATTTGAGCCTAAAATGTAATTAAAATAACCCTGGAACTATAAGCACTACAATACGAATGGAGCTAGCATCCTGAGGACACTAAACTTAACAAAGTTATTAATGTTACAACACTGAGCTGAACTTTAAAAACCCCACATCATTTAAATTTTTTTTTATTGCAAGAAGAAATTTTTATTTAGTGAAATTATGGTGAAATTTCGATTGAGGTTTTTCGGTATCATTGAAAGTATTTTCTAATTTTCGGTTTAATGAAATTTTACCTGTTTATAAACATTTGGAGAATTCCTGATATATTTGTTGAATTCCACCATTTAGTGCAATTCTAGTTTTTTTTTTCTAAATTTAAATTTTTTTAATTAAATTTTCAGATTTTTGGAAAATTATATTTTAATCGTGCAATGAATATTTCCTTTTTATACTTTAATCTAGATTATTCTTTCAAAATTTCAGTCCTCACTTCAAAAGACAACAACGACATTTGAAAAACGCTAAAATATACTCCCTTGGCCTTTATGGCTATATCTTCATTATTTAAGAGAAGTAGCACTTCAGGCAACAATGCCTATTTAGTCAATTACCGTGCTACCTTCTTTAGGAAAGGGATAGATAAGAGGTGAAACAGGTGGTGAAAGTAGAAGGATAGTCGGAAATTAACTGCCGTATAAAGACAGCAGAGCGACCAGTGACTATGCCTTCACCGCTGAGCAGCCCCACCGACAGTTAATTTTTATATTTGTAGTGAAAAAAACCAAGGTCTTCTTTGGGAATCGAACCCACAACCCCCATACACTACCCACTAGCCTACAGGGGCACCTAAGAAAAATCGATGTTGCTGAACTTAAACTTAAATATGACAAATTGGTGGACTTACATTCTGGGACCTTGCAAAAACTATTTTTAGCCGTTTTAAGGATAGATTAATATCGCTAAAGCGACTTTCTATGTTAAGAATCCAGAATATATATAATTTATATGGTCAAAAATGATTGTTATAAAAGTTACAAACGGAATGACAAAATTATGAAGCCGCTGACACCGCCGCTAAATATGCATCTTACGCACCAATACGGAACAACTGAGAAAATCGAGATCCGTCGTCATATCGAGTGCTACATCATCAAATTAAAGCTAAAAAATGTCCCTATTAACCACCACCACTATTCAACAATAAATCCCCACCATAATCCACCAACCTATCCAACCAATACATCAAAGAGTAGGATTAGAACATTCTCCAGACTACGCTTAGGACACACCATCTTTTCGCACGAATGGCTGCTCGGCAAACATACTCAGCCCGAATGTAACGAATGCAATTGTCATTTAACCATCAAGCACGTCCTACCAGATTGTCCAATATTTCAACCCCAAAGGAACAGAATTTTCAAAAACATACCACCCACCGATTTCCTTAGAGAACCAACAACCACCAACATCAATAAAATTTGCGACTATATTGGAACAACAGGACTAAAAATTTGAGAATGCACTATATTGAGTGTAATAGAATATAAACTAAGATGGTTAACCACAATTTTATGGATATTTTTGAAATGGAGCTGATGGCCTTTGCTGCCAATGCTCACTTTTTTATATTTAATCCCAGAATTCTTTCTGCCGATTAACTAAACAAATAAATAAATAAATAATATTTATAAAAGGTGGGTAAATTTGAGGTTAGGAAGTTAATTGGCTTAAAGCACAATATAAAATAGAAATATAGAAATTAATAATGGAATTAAATGTCAGGTAAAGGTCTACCTCTAGCTCCTCGGTAGAGGTCCGCTCTTTTTAAAAAATTTTAAAGTACATAAGCAAAAAAGTTGCGCTTCTTTTGTGAAGGCAGCGCCAAATTTTATTTTTTCAGAACGTCAGTTGTCACTGAAAATAAGAATGAAGCTGCCGCTTGACATCGCCAAATCAACAAATTACACAACCAGGAAATTCTTCACACTATAACTTAATTGGTTGGCTGTGTGGCTTTTGGCGATGCCATACTGAAACCAAAACTCACTGATTGGTTATGATGGTGAAGGCGTTTCCTTGCAAATTTTCGAAACAAATACGGGCCAATACTAACGCTTGACCACAAACCGCACCATACAATTAATTTCTGTGGATACAATGGTTTTTTGGGGACTTTTTTGTGTATTTTGCTTGCCCCATATAAACAATATTGTTTGTTTGCATAAAAAATAATAATAATTATTATTGAAAAATGTGTTGCTTTCGTTCAGTTACTTGAGCAGCCAAATCACAAATGTTCGACGCAAACAATGATCGATCGGCTTTAATTTGTGAACGAGTAGGACTTTATAATAGTGAAGATGAAGTTTTTATGTTCCCTGCTCATTCTCAACACTTTACTTTACAGTAACTATGTTTGCATTATTACGACCACTACCAGTGTATTGTGTTGGTTTATTGTCAGTGACAATATCGAATTTCGACCTTAAATTACGCTCAACAGTCTGAGAAGCAACCTGATTATGGGGAAAAATAATACAATAATTATAATAAATAACAAATTTTCACAATTAAAATTCTTGGTCAAGAGCGTAACGTTCCATGCTTAAAATTTACCAGCTCTTTGCTAAATAAATATCAAAGCATGACAGCTCAATTCTTGACATTTAATCATTTACCAGACAATTACTTTCTCAAATTTCTCCACCCCCATTATATCTTTATATATAAAAAAAAAATTGCATTGTGTTAGTAATTGATGTTCTCTGGAATGCGTGAACCGATTTTTCTGCAAAGTTCATATAAAAGGTGACTTCAATACCAAGGTTTTTATGTATAAACGGTCTCTGTATGTGTATTGGTTATTGAGTTATAGCCATTTTAGTGAACTTTTATTTGGATACGGTTTTCAGTCGACCCTCGTCAAATTTGGTTTGTGAACAAACCGGTTTCGGCTGTTTGCCATCTTCAGTGTTCTTCTCGTACTCGAACACTGCATTCATACAAGTCTTACTGCATTTTTTAAATTGTGTGAAGTTGTTGCTTTTGCCGGAACGTTATTGTATGCAGAAGTGCCAACGTATGTTACGTGGAGTTCCAACGGCACAAGCAAGGAAATCGTGTTGATGGCCATCAACATTTATTTTCAAGTGATGCTTTGGGACGTTTTTATACAATTTACTCAAATAACTCTGAGTGTTTTTATTTACGTTTGCTGTTAGTAAACGTTCGTGGGCCAACATCATTTCAATAGTTAAGGGCAGTCAATGGAGTTCTGTGTACGACATACTGACAAGCGTGTCAACAGCTTAATTTGTTGGAAAATGATAATTATTGGGAACAAACACCTGAAGTTGTCGCTCATCATTATCAAATTCGTACTTTGTTTGCAATTATTTTGTCTGCCTGTTTTCCATGGAATCCATCTGAATTGTGGATAAAATTTCAAGACTGTCTGTCGGGAGATATTCTGTTTCGAGTGCGTAAAAAAAATCGTAATCCTTCAATGAATTTCACGCCGGAAATTTACAATGAAGCATTGATTTGTATTGAAGATTTCTGTTTGTCGATTGCTAACAAGAAGACATTATCACACAATTGGGAATGCCATCACCTAATCGTGCAATGCATGACATTTTCGAGTTAGAACTGCAAAGTGAACAACAATACGATCGCAAAGAATTAAATGCTTTTGCTCACGAAAATCTTTCGACATTAAATGCGAAGCAAAAAAAATGCGAACGATATTATTATGCAATTATGTCAATAGTGAAGCCGGTGGATTTTATTTCCTAGATGCACCAGGAGGCGCCGGAAAAACGTTTTTAATTTCATTGTTGTTGGCAACGATACGGTCCCAGAATAAATTTGCATTGGCGTCTTCTGGCATTGCAGCCACTTTGTTAGATGGTGATCGAACAGCACATTCTGCTTTGAAATTGCCACAGAATTACCAGGTTAATGAAACTCCCATATGTAACGTTTCAAAAACATATGGAACGGCAAGATTATTGAAACGTTGCAGTATCATTATTTGGGATGAATGCACTATGGCAAATAAGAAATCTGTTGAAGCTTTAGAAAGAACAATGAAAGATCTCCGAGATAATTCAGAATTGTTTGGTGGTGAATTGATTTTATTGTCAGGCGATTTTAGGCAAACATTGCCCGTCACTCCTAGATCGACAGCTGCCGATGAAATTAACGTCTTCATATTTATGGAGATTTGTTAAAACATTGAAACTCACTGACAACGTTCGTGTTCAGCTGAAGAATGATCCATCTGCTAAAAAGTTCTCTAAGCAATTGCTGAAAATTGGGAATGGTGCAATGCCTGTTGATGACACTGGATTGATAACATTGCCAAATAATTTTTGCCATTTCGTACAGTCAAAAAAAAGTATTGATTGAATGTGCTTTCCCTAACATAGCACAAAAATATACATGGCATGCATGGTTGAGTGACAGAGCAATTTTATCGGGGAAGAACAAATTTGTTACGGAATTAAACATGGCTATACAATCAAAGATTCCTGGCGTATTGGTGTCATACAAATTTGTGGATACTGTTACCAATGAAGAAGGTGTTGTGAATTATCCAACAGAATTTTTGAATTCGAATGATTCCGTCTGATATGCCAACTGAATTGAAATGACTACAGTTTCCTGTTCGCCTTGCGTTTGCGGTTACCATAATAAGGCGCAAGTCCAATCCTTGGGAATTTGTGAAGTGTATTTAGAGTATCCAGTTTTCTCACATGGACAGTTGTATGTAGCCTGTTCGCGCATTGGAAAACCCTCGGTTTTGTATATTTACACCGAAAATAAAAAAACAACAAATGTTGTTTACCACAGAGCATTACAATAAAAGCAATTTATCACTGATTTTAATGAATTCGAATTGATTTTTTTTATTTTCTTTTCTGCACTACGAAGTGTGCAGGGGGTTCGCTAGTAGACTATAAAAGTAAGCGTTTAAAGAGGAAGAATGTTAAATCAAGGCATTAGTAAGCAAACATATTTAAAATAAGTCAATCAATAAAATTAAATAAATAATAAATTTTATTAAACAATAAATTTAATAATACAAAACTAAAATAATTAATTGATGCTGTACTAAAGTTATAAACATTTGTAAATATTTTGCGTTTAAGTTTGGTTTAAGTAGCCATTTTTTAGGAATGTAAGTATTTTCTATGTTCTATGAAGGAAATGAGTATAAAGTGCATTGAAAATTTAATAATTTATACGGGTGCCTAAAACAACATAACATTTGCTAGAGCTCACTTGACTTTCCGTGGATCTTCTCTCTGGTATTTAGCAAAATCTAAAAATATTTCTTCCAGTGTTGTTTGTGATATTGAATAGTCCTCAATATTAAATTCATCACGATTACGTTCCATAAGACCAAAAATTTTCGACCATTTAATACTTGATAGGGGAATGTAGAAGGTGAGAATACCCTGGTATTCTTCTCTGTTAAATGTAAAAAAAAAAATTATAAAAAATTAAAGCAAATCTTTTGCAAGAAGATGATGTTTAATATTTACTGTAAAACGGCTTCAGGAAATTCACTTTCTACAAAAGTCTTAATACTTTGTATGTCCTGTTCTAAAATTTGAGCTGGTCCCACAATTTCAGTGCCATTCAAAATAAGGGAGCTAAAATTAAAAAATAAAATATTATTATTAAAAAATAATATTATCTTGTTTTTAGAAATTAATTAATTAAATCGAGGTAAATTTGAGCAATTCATAATTAAGAAACAAAAGTTTAATAAGTTTTTGTTTTTAGAAATTAATTAACTAAATTCAGTTAAATTTATATTTACAAAGTAAACGTTATTATATATTAAAAAAATATATATAATGTAGTGATAAATCTGCTTTAAATTTCCAAAACATGATTCCCCCCTAATTACTTCTTGAGATCGATCAGGACTATAACTGCTTTTGTTATTTCAAGAACTACTATTTCACTCGGGCATTATTTACTAGTTACCCTGGATTTAATATATCGTATATCAAACGCAAGCGCTAGTTATTTTCTAAATTTTTTGTTTGTTGAGTAAATCATTATTATTATTTTTAGAAGCATTATCATTAGCAGTATCATTATTATTATTAATATTATTATCATTAGCATTATTGTTATTATTAATTTTAATTATATTATTATTATGATTATCATTAGCATTATTATTATTGTCGTTATTACATTATTATTAGCATTATTATTATCATTATTATTATTACCATTATCAGTAGCATTTTGTTATCATAATTATTATAATTATTATATTGCCATTAGCATTATTATTACATTAGCATTATTGTTCCTGACTGAATATTTCAGCGTAATATTGATATGCGCAACTCTACAGAGTAGAAGAGTTATCTAAATTTTGGCATTGTAAGGTCAACAGTTTAACTTATTCTATCCTTTATAGCACTAAGCATTTTCAACGTATACACAATAACAATAGCAGGCCATACAGTTCATTTTGAAATTTTGAACAAGGAAATATTCGACATTTATTGGCTCTTCGAAGATTTAAGATTCTATGACATGATTCTTCATTACAGAATGAGAAAGAGAAAACTTAAGAATATAAGGCATACCAGATGATACGAGAAACTGAAGGAATGATGGAAGGAGTAGTTGGGTAAAGCCATGGAGCGCTTACAAGCATACCGAAACTGTCAGGACAGTCTTGATTTTTCCATATTCTACTCTTCCTTAACCAGTTTGCGGTTTTTTAAGGGGAATATTTTCGATTGTGGTATACTCATCTAGGAGTATAAAAGACATTTTTAGTTTGGCATTGAGTTTAGGATTCGCTCGACATCCGCTTAACTCGGAGCTTAAACCTCTTAAGAAAAAGGAACAGAGAGTGTGATTTGTTTTACATCCGCACCTGGCTATGAAGCCTTAATCAGATGGTGGTCAAGCCACTATGCATAATTTGGAACGTCATGCTCGCCCTAGAAAGCCGAAGCTATAATTCTATGCAACAGAACCACCTAGTTGCAACTTTAATGATTCCAGGACAGGGCTGCAAACCATCACACCTTGCTAAAGAGTTGGAGACTTTCTAACTCCTGTCCAGAACACATGTCAAACATGCTCACTGGACTGGATCATTCACCTAGCGTGTCATTAACGGCGAAATGATCCTGGCCACCATATTAAACAAAAGACCTGATATGGGGCCGCGAAACCACAACCACCACGATACTCTCATATAGGGGCCAACCTCAATAATCAGTCAGAGAACTATCAAATGTCTAAAGAGACAAATAATGAACTCTACGGCTTACTGATTCCCGTGGAAATAAAGTGGAGTTTCCAGTTGTACCCCTGCTGACTTCAGGGGACTGGGCTCCCTTTTTCCCCCAGTTGCACTGTGTCTAGATAGTGGAATATTCTATAAAGGCCATATTTATGTGCCCCCGGGGGGAAAGAAAAAGGAACAGAGTGTGATTTGTTTTACATCCGCGCCTGACTATGTAGTCTTAATCAGATGGTGGACAAACCACTTTGTATAATTTGGAACGTTATACATACGTCCTAGATAGCCGAAGCCTAAGCAACAGAACCACCTAGTTGCAACTTGAATAATTCCAGGGCAGGTCTGCAAACTATCACACCTTGCTAAAGAGTTGGAGACTTTCTAACTCCTGTCCAGAACACATGTCAAGCATGCTCACTGGACTGGATCATTCACCATGCGTGTCATTATCAGCGAGATGATCCTGGCCATCTCGCTGATAATGAGATAGCCAGGATCATGGGCTCCCTTTATACCTCAGTTGCACTGTGTCTAGATAGTGGAATATTCTATAAAGACCATATTTTTATGCCCCTGGGGGGAGAAAAAGGGACAGAAGAGACTTGATTTTTCTATATTATTGTTCCTAAACCGATTAACGGTTTTTTAGAAGAGATATTTTCGATTGTTGTATACTGCAGCCATCTGGGATTCTCAAAAATATTTTCATCTTGTTCTTGATTATAAGATCCGCTTGATATCCACTTAACCCGCAGCTAAAAACCCTCAGGAAAAAAGTTTGCGATGCACAACAATTAGTCAGGCCAGATTCAGTCTGTTAACCATAGAATGCATGGCATGGCACTGCGGTGTATTCTTTCAAGTGCTAATCGTAGAATGTCCATGATACTCTATAAGATTTAGTCATTAGATCTGTTATATTGCATATACATATATCCAAAGACCCCCCCGGGGACACATAATAAGTCTTTATGGATCACACAACCATCTAGACTTGTGTCTTGCGGGGGTAAAAGGGAGCCCAGTCCCCTTAGGCTAGTAGGAGCCAACTGGAAAATCCACTATATTTCCACGGGAATCAGTAAAGCCCCAGAGTTCCGCTATTTGTCTCTTTAGGCATTTAGCTGTTCTCTGTCTGACTGATTATTGAGGTAGGCCCTTTAGGAGTATCGTGGTGGCTGTGTTTTTCGAGGCCCTCGTTTTAGTTTGTGGGTCGGAACACTATGAATGGTCCAGGTCCAGTGAGTATGAATGCCGTCGTGTTCTTAATTTTATTAAGTTTCATACGTTCTGGACAGGAGTTGGATAGTCTCCAACTCTTCAGCAAAGAGTGAAGGCTGCGGCCTACTCCGGGCTTTTGAAGTTGCAACTAGGAGTTGCCGGAGGATATACGGTACATTTCATCTAAAGTGGTAATGATCCACCATCTGATTAGGGCCTACGGCCAGGTGCGCAGATGTAAATATTATCACGTCATATCCAAGGAGTAGGACATAATGTTTTAAAATAACATGTGAGATATTAATTTCTATACCAACAGAGTTGTATTTTAAGTTGCATTTTTCTTGTGCGATAGTGGGTGGGGTGCCTAACTAAACACATTTTAGCTGGTTATAGAATTCCATTGGAAATTTTTGGTGAATAATAGCAGGATTGTGTATTTGTCAGTCGTAGCATTAATCGTTTTCTTGTATGCCTGATTCCTAGCCCGCAGGACTATTGACCTAAAGCAAAGTAAGACAAATAACTTATAGCTGCTTTCTATTGCAATCTTTTAACAAATAATTAAGAAAACAATATCAATATAAAATATTGTTACGAATGTGTCTTGCTTAAGTTTAAAATAAAATAATTAAGCAATAAAGCAAACTACTGGTTACAAACTGCGTAGAAGTTTATATACACACACACAACTTCAATTTGATATGCTGTTTACTAACTGGCATGCAAGAAAATAAAATACAAGTATGCTGCTTATCATCTAAATGCGCAAGACGAACACTAATTTTACAACAACAAATATACAATTGTTTATCATCTGCGTAGTTTTCTAAGAAGCCTTTTTTTACAAAAGCAACAACAAATGTATTGAAATAAATCCCAGGCAGAAACCTTATCAGCATAAAAACAAAAACAACTACACACACAGACATACAGGCGCCTATAACGAATAAACAACATACAACAACAAAAATGCGATACAAAGGAAGTAGAAGATTCTTAAATCTTCTAGATTCTAATTGGACAAGTATAAAAAGGGGAAGCGTCTGAGTGGATAATCAATCAGTAAATTAAGCTTCATCAAGTGAAGACGTGCATTTTAAGTGAATTGTAAAGTAGTGCCAACTTTGTGTAGTTAAAGTAAATAAAATTGTTATAAATTTCAAAGCTCTAAAAACAGGTGTTAATTCTTTTGCAATAAAGAACTCACAACAAAACGTTTATAAAAGGTATAAACGTAACAATATGTTTATACAATTTTTTTGCTCTTTACATATGCATTACTCTTCTTAAAACTTACTCTCTTGTTGTTGTCAGTTCAGCACTACGTCTTACTTTAATCTTAAGTATGAGACCCTTGGAGAATTTATTTTTTAAATGTTGCGTTGAGCCAATACATTTAAATTCACCATTGACCATTATGGCCAATCGTGTACACAACGCCTCACACTCTTCCATACTGTGTGAGGTTAAAACTATTGATTTTCCTGAGTCGCGTATACGACAAACCATATTCCATAGTTGGCGTCTAGCCGCTGGATCCATTCCTGTTGTTGGCTCATCTAAATATATAACCGAGGGACTGCCAATAACAGCAATAGCAGTGCTTAACTTACGTTTATTACCACCACTATAGGCTTTGGTTTCTTTGTCTATGTGTTTTATAAAACCAAACGATTTGGCTAATTCTTCAGATATTAAATTAATGCGTTCCTTGCGAATGCCTCTAAGAAGGCAAAAGATTTTTAAAGTTTCACGCCCCGTCAAATCTTCTAAGAGAGCATCAAACTGTGGACAATAGCCGATTTCTTTGTAAACCTCATTCATATCGGTTGCTAGATTAAGGCCCCTGACGTATGCACTACCAAAGGTAATGCGTTCATCGCCGGTCATCATTTTAAAGGTGCTGGTTTTGCCGGCACCATTCACACCCAAAAGACCAAAACATTCAACACTTTAAATGAAAAGTGATTTAAGTTAATAGATCATCTATTTTTGAAAACTTTAAAAACTTACGGTTTAACACACAATGAAATCTGATTTACAGCCAAAAAATTACCATAATACTTTGTCACACGATCTAATACTAAATTTGTATTTTTTATTTCCGTTTGTGACATATTTATAATGCGTTGCTTTTCTTTATTGACATCTTCATCGAAATATCCATCCTCGGGTGGTGGGGGAGGTTTGCTAAAATAATTTTAATAAACAACAATTTTCAATTGAATCTTTCAAATGTCTAAATTATTTCCTTAACTTACAAGTGTCTTTGTTTAATTTTATAAATCAATTCACTTATCAGGCTGTATTCACGTACAATAATGATTAAAAAGAATACAACAGTTGTTGCGGCCATGTAAACAATTTCTGGTAAAACACCCGGTTCCTCCCAAGTGAAATAAGGTACAGTAGCTGGAAGAAGAATTTAAACAAGAATTATTTGATAAATATTTTGAATTTAGCAGAATTAGGGTAAAGAATTACACAAAAATAAAACCGGGTCATTCCGGTAATTAAATAAAATATTTTATATATGTATGTATCACACGGCAATAAATCCAGATATATAAAAACACCCCAACAGAGAGTTGCCTTTCTGTACCTTGCTCCCCATTTTGACATTTTCTATTCACATCATTTTACGGCAAACTTTAATTCCCAGTCCATAAATAAACCAGCATGACAAGAAATCATGCAGGTAAGATCATTAAATCATCCAGTTTTAGTCGCCTTTAATAATTGCCGATGTAATTTTTGGAAGCTGCTGGCTTCTTTATGGCCATTCCTGTTGCTAGGGTGATTACAATGCCCCTATTAAATAACAATGGGTTACCTAACAAGTTAAGGAATTGAAATCGTATATAAAAACTAATTTTTGCTTTTTATTTTTACTTAAAAATATTCGACTTTCGGCTCGAACTTAAGACCAACTACCTCGCTATTAATCAACCTAATCTGTTCTCTACGTCAACATTTGATTATTTGCTGCTACCACCAAGATCTGCATCAATAGCTCGTCCATGCAGGTTTGCGACAAAAACTTCTACGTTCATCATTATATTCTGCTACTCACTAAAGTTTTAAAGTTCATTAATTCAACCAAGATTGAACACAAATCATCTACTTTAGCGGTAATGTTTCGGCAGATAAGCGGATTACGACTTACATGTCCACCGTCCTGCTATTTTAAGCAATCAACGCCTTTTATGGTATGTTCATGAGTTGTTAATTCAGGCACCGTGACATTGCGCTAGTTTGCTTACGAAAATTGATCCACTGGGCACATTATATCACAACCGCAACTTTGGTCTCTTGGACTACAAGGCCTTTAAAAATATGCTTTATTATATGATAAGTTTGAAAACCTTTTAACGCCACAACTTCATGCTTTGGGCTTGATTAACATGTGGTATCAACGTGACGGTGGGACATCGCGTTTAGCCAGGATTACAATGGAATTACTGCGATACCTCTTGCCACAACAAGTTATTTCAAGAAATAGTGATGTTGATTGGCCTGATTTGAATGCTCCGTATTTCTTTTTTTTTTTTGTGGAGATACCTGAAGCTGCGTTCCCCCCGGGGGCACATTATAAGTCTTTATGGATCCTACAACCATCTAGACTTGTGTCTTGCGGGGTAAAAGGGAGCCCAGCCGCTTCAAGACGAGTAGGAGCCAACTGGACAATCCACTATATTTCCACGGGAATCAGTATAGCACCAGAGTTCCGCTATTTGTCTCTTTAGGTATTTAGCTGTTCTCTGTTTGATTATTAAGGTAGGCCCATCGGGAGTATCGTAGTGGCTGTGTGTTTCGAGGCCCTCGTTTGAGTTTGTGGGTCACAATGAACACAATAAATGGTTCAGGTCCAGTGAGTATCAATGCCGTCGTGTTCTTAATTATCCCCCCCGGGGGCACATTTATCGGTCTTTATAGAATACTCTACTATCTAGACCTGTGCAACTGGGGGAAAAAGGGAGCCCAGTCCCCTGAAGGCAGCAGGGGTTCAACTGGAAACTCCACTTTATTTCCACGGGGATCAGTGAGCCCCAGAGTTCATTATTTGTCTCTTTAGACATTTAATAGTTCTCTGACTGATCATTGAGGTTGGCCCCTATATGGGAGCATCGTGGTGGTTGTGGTTTCGCGGCCCCATAACAGTATATGGTTCTATAGTGGCCAGGATCATCTCACTGATAATGACACGCAAAGTGAATGATCCAGTCCAGTGAGCATGCTTGATATGTGTTCTGGACAGGAGTTAGAAAGTCTCCAACTCTTTAGCAAGGTGTGATGGTTTGCAGACCTGTCCTGGAATCATTAAAGTTGCAACTAGGTGGTTCTGTTGCTAAGAATTATGTCTTCGGCTATTAAGGACGAGCATGACGTTCCAAATTATGTATAGTTTGTCCACCATCTAATTAAGGCTACATAGCCAGGCGCGGATGTAAAACAAATCACACTCTGTTCTTAATTATATTAAGCTTCATGCGTTCTGGACCAGGAGTTGGATAGTCTACGACACTTCAGCAAGGAGTGAAGGTTGCGGCCTACTCCAGACTTTTGAAATTGCAACTAAAAGTGACCGGAGGATATACGTATCCGAAGGCCTTCTAGGACGAGGATGGCGCTACATACCATCTACAGTATAAATCCACCATCTGATTAGGGCCCACGACCAGGTACAGATGTAAATCTTATCACGTCATACCTGAAACTTTGCTTGCCCTTCAGATAGCTTGCAAAAGCTACTGTCCTGTTTTTTAATACTTAATTTTTACTCATGTTTACTCTGACTTGAACCTCTCTCTCTCTCTCAGATCTATTCGCTTGTATTAAGGAGCTTATTGCTTGGGTATAATTTTACATCATACCACGTCAAATTTGGTTTGTAAATAGACTGCTTTCGCCTATGAGCCATCTTCAGTGTTCTCTTCTCTCTATACTGTATGACGTAGAATCATATCCAATTTAATCAAACCCCGTCGGACAATATACGCACATTTCAACTTATTGCTCGCCGGACAAATAAAATCCAAAATTATACGAGATCATTTTAGGTAAAGTTTTTGCTTCGTAGTTATTCTCTCTTTAATTCAAAATCTTTTTAGTGTTGCCATATTTTCTTTGGAGTGTATTATTTGCATCAAAATTTAATAAGCCTGGAGCCAAATCTACAGAAATGTTAAGCGTCTTACTGTCTTAGGTAGTTGGCTGCTTTATTTTTCTTTTTAATTTTCAGAATTAAATTTGAAAAGTATTGACAATTAAGCTGTTTTCAGATCAATCTAGCGATTTTAACTCTTTTTATATTTTTATTTTAAAGATTTTTTTATTTTCTTGTTTTATCAGTAAAATTTTCTTCTACTTACTACAACACTTTGGTATTAGCTGGCATCTCAGAGCGTCTGGTAGTATTACAATTAAATGGGAGCTACACGCTTCCCTGGTAGCCACATTTGTGTACAATTTGTTAAGGCCCATTGCCAAAGAGAAATGGGGAAATATTCTAAAGTACCAGCCCAATAAAACGGCAGTATCCTTGGTGTCGAAAAACTCAATCGACATAATCATCACAACAATAAACAAAGCCATGCCTAAAGAAATAAATAAAATTACAAATTTACAAAAAGACAAAAAAATAGTTGATTAAATTAAATTAAAATGGCAAAGGAAAATTATTTACCCGCAAATATATTAATAATAGAAATTCGTGAAAAACCAGTGGCTGGTTCGGTGAAATAAAATGATATCAAATAAGTAAAGGGAAGCACAGAACAGCCGAATAACATTACGATCAGGAAATAGCGAGCTACAAGGGATTTTAATTTTATTAACAATCAATTGGAAAAGTATCCTTTTGTAAACTTACAAAGATCCTCAAATGAAGAAAAGCCTTTCTCCTGCCAACATGCTATGCTGGCAATTACTATAACAGCGGTAAGAGCAAATGTTAAAATATCCCATACAAATTGCGACAGCCAGAAGGTCCACACTTTAACGCCACTAACAAATTGTAAAAGCTTAGAACGAGTCTGACGTTCCTTGATCATAAACAGTATATAAAACGCGCTCACAAAACAGAAGCAAAAACATAAATTAATAGCCAGTTGTGTACCCAAATTATTGCCAACGTTTAACTGTGCTAGCCTGGTCTCTAGTGTGTACGGCAATGGAGCATTGGTGATGGTAATTTTGTAGGAATCATCTTTAAGGGCTCTATAAAAATAATGGTATTTTAAAAATATTTAAAATTTAAAATTATTTATATTTTGCATACAACTTTGCTTTCGCAGGGTTCGTTTTTGAGGTATCGGCCTATGACAAAGAGAACAAGCGGAACAATTAACTCTCACTTAACTACTTGCTTTGATATATTAAATTTATTAGTCATGTCAAATTAATTTAATATTTTTAAATTTTTATAACTCTTTTATACAGTAAAGGGTGTTATTTACAGAAGTATAGAATTTTGAAATAGAATAAAAAAAATGGATTTTTTTAAATTGACATAAAATTTACTTTATTCGAAAGATAATCTTCTGGAATTATAATTTAAATATGACTTCTAGTATATTACTGCCATGGCTGGCTCAGACGAGGCTCATCTAGAGGTCCGGTATCTTATGACTTTTTCCAACACTTGTGGCTGTATATTGGCGTAGACTAAAGACCGCATATCTTGACAGAAAATAGTAAAGCGGTGTTAAACCGCACAATCTTAGAGGCCAATTCATGGCTGTCCAAATCGTCAAATTATACGGTTACTAAACTTTATTTTAACAAATCATTTGTGACACTTTGTGCCATCTTATTGAAACCACACCTCTTGCACTTTTGATGAACAAAATAGGCTGTAATCATGACTCTACAGAGGTCACTATTAAGTGCAACGTTCTGATCAACATCATTTTTAGAAAAATAGGGACCAATGATTCCACCAGCCCATAAAGCACACCAAATAATCAGTTTTGCTAGATGTATTGACGTCTAAACATACATTTGAGGATCATCATCATTCCAAACATGAGCTTCATCGCTAAACGAAATTCGCTTTTGAAAATCGGATTTCAATCTAGATATCTTGCATTGGGCCCAATTTGCATAATTTGGAAGTGTTGATCAAACGTTAGTCTGTTCATGTTGAATGGCAAAAAAGTGCTGTTAGCTTAAAATTCTATACCTCTATAAAAAAACATCTGGTAAAACAAAATAACTCTATCGTATTTAAGGATTTGTATTTGAAATATGAAAATAAATAATAGAATAGAAATATCGGGGTGGGGACATTCTCTACTTTAAGGAACAAAATAATTAGCAAATGAATGCGATGTTTCAATTTTCTTTCATCGCTTTTTTTTATGCCTTAAAAGCTCAGGAGAAAAAATTAAACAAAATTCTCATTGTTTTTGTTTTCTTTTTAACTCATTACAAGGAACTCTTGTACAAACTCAACGTTAAGTTACGAGTTTAATTCATAAAAGAGCAGTGCTACAATAATTAGAGATTTTTTTTTAAAGGCTGGCACTCTCTAGACATACTAATGCAATATTGAATATGAGTCTCATCAATAAACATAATTTTGGTGAAAAATGCATTGTTTTCGTTCAACACTGGCGAAACCAGTGGCACATACGACTTTAATTCAAACGAGCTGGAGAATAAGCGTTATATAGATCTTTATTCAAAATGTTGGGCAAAGTGCCTTTAGCGACGCCCAATTGTTGGAAACGACGACGAAATGATTTCAATACTTTGCTGTGTTAATGTTTATAGCGCTACCGTCACTGAGTGCATATAGTTTTGGTCTATGATCAGACACAGTACCGTGAGACTTACATTCGTCAATAAAATTGCGAACAGCGGTCTCAGAAGGAGCCTGGTAACGAGGAAAAGTGGCTCGAACTTTACGAAATTTTTGCAGTGAAATTTTCACCATTTTAATAATAAATTTTAACAATTAAAATTCTTTGCACAAGAGTAAACGTTCCATGCTTAAGGTTGGCGAACTTTTTACTAAATAAATCTCAAAGAAGGGCAGCTCAATTCTTGGCATCTAATCATTTGGCAGGCAATATACTTCCCAACTTTAAATTTGCCCGCCCATTATAAGAAATGCAAAATAGAAACGATTTCCAAAGATATTCCAGATTAACATAACGAAATTTCAAATTAAGAAACGGCGAAAGCAATGTTGTACATTTAATTCTTTTAATTAATCTTAACTCACTTTATCATGGCATTATGTACCAAGTTCACGGTCAATGGGGCCGTATGCAAAGGCTGATTATTTAACCAAGCAGTAATATTTGATTTTCGTATGGAGGCTGCTGCCAAATATCTTGAATTAATACGCACTTGCATATCCTCACCCTGATTCAGAATGTAATCTGTAAAATTCTTTTCACCCGTATCGATAAATCTGTAATCACTGCCATACGAAGTTGCCACACTTTTATACTTAGCAGCAATTTTGTATTGTAAAGTATCCGAAGTGATGTTATTATCTACATCCAAAATCGTTACCGCCTGTGGATATTGTGTTAAGCTCATAGTCATAGGTTTTAGTTCTTGGAAAGTACCCTTATTATGGGAAATTAGAATAGTAACGGTAACAAAAAATATGGGTATTATGTTCTGTATAAAGAAAAGTAATTTATTGCGATACGTATAGAGTATTTTCTTCAATAACATGGCATGCCATTGATTGGACAATAAGTTGACACCTTTTAGCAAGTGAATATTTTCCGAAAACAAACGATCAGCTGTAAGAAATTTTTTTGTTATTATTTTAATTGAAATTTGATGAAGTTTAAAAAATAAATACTTACAAGTAATTGATTCTAAATCATCATCTGGGTAGCCAGAATTGCCATTCATTATGGCACTGGCTTGTTTTCGACTGCCATCATTTGAATTTTCGGCTCCAATTTTCATAAAAACCTCTTCCAGTGATGATATTGCTATTCCATAACCATTCAGCTTTAATTCTTCAGATCGCTCTTCTAAGGCACTAAGCATTTCTTCAAAAATATTGGAGTAGCTATCAGGTAATTGATAAGACAATTCCGCACCAATATCGGCTTCCGGTAACAAGCCAGGTATATAGTTTTGTAATAAACTAGTTATTATATCAGCATTACAACCATCGCCTTTGACGCAAATCTAAATATTTAGTATCGTAAAATTGATTTTATTGACTGGAAAAAGTCATTTTTAACTCACCAGTCTATAGCCGGAACCGTATTTCTTTTTCAAAAAGAATGAATGTCCATGACATTTTAATTCACCATCGCACATGATAGCAATGCGATCTCCCAAAATATCGGCTTCATCCATGAAATGAGTCGTCAGCAATATGGTTCGTCCAATTTTTTCTTTCTGCAATAAGTCCCATAACTGGCGCCGGGCCGATGGATCCATACCCGAGCTGGGCTCATCACATAAAACAACTTTTGTATTACCTGTAAGAGCACAGCAAATGGACAGTTTGCGTTTCATGCCGCCCGATAGCTTTTTCGAAGCAACTTTAGCTTTATCCTCCAGTTCTATAATTTTCAAATATTTGTCAACTTCATGCTTAATATCGTGGCCTCTGAGACCTTTTAAACGGCAAAAGAATATCAAGTGTTGGGACACTGTTAAGTCATCAAAAAGTATATTATGCTGGGGACAAATGCCTAGAGACATTCTGGCCCCCTCAATATTTGTACGTATATCACTGCCATTAATAATGGCCGTACCAGATGTAGGAGGAAACATACCGGTCAGCATAGATATAGTTGTGGTCTTACCAGCACCATTATGACCCAACAAGACAGTAATTTCATCCTCGTACATATTCAGCGATAAACCTTTTACAGCGATTTTTTCACCAAATTTCTTTTTTAAATTCTTAATCTGTAAGCCGACCCGTTTATCCGACGGCTCTGGCTCAAAGGCATCTGGATTATGGCGTTCTATATGGCCATTTGGTATATCCTCAACTCCAATATAATCCTTTTCGCTGCACCAAAAATTGGCTGTAAAAATGAAATTCCATTTTTTCGGAACACCATATTCTCCGGGAAATATTTGTTCTACATACAGGCATATGCTCATATAAATGATACAGGAAGCCAACATAGCAATCATAATATAACCAACAGTTAGACTGTCATCAATATTAACCGGAGTGAAGACATTACTCCACTGAAAACCTTCACCGGTACCCTCAAATTCCAGAATTAATTTAAATCCAAAACCCATGGCCGTATTGGAGATTAAACACCAACCAAGTTTTGCAGCTAAACTTAGGTCATCATACGTTTGAATGGTAAATGAGAACGGCATATAGGCGACGAACCACACTAAACCGGTAACGGCAGCTGCTGTACTGGCCTTTGAGAAAAATGTGGCCATCATGAAGCAAAAGCAAATGCTGGCCGTGATGTAGATCAGCATAAAGAAAAATAAAACTGACCAATCAGTGTGAGTTAAAACGGCAACATTATCGGACCATTGGATCTGAAATTCATAAAAAGAGAAGTTTATTTTACTGTTTGTGGCATCTTGCCTTCTTAGCAATTAAGAAACTTTTGTATTTGACAGTGGATTAAGTTTACCAAAAAGAGATGGACTAGATGTCCTTTTCTTGTATAGGGAAAATGGGCACGATATATCACAACCAGGGTACCACTATAAAGAAAACGAAATGCTTTCATTTGTTCTCCAAAGCAAAGACACAGAACCGAAACAATGTGGAGGATACTGTTGTCATTCCTAGCCGTTCATACCGAACAAACAGCCAGCAAATACGGAAAGGAATGACAACAGTATTTCATTTACGGTCGGAACAAATCCAAATAACTTAATGAGAAGCATTGTAGCATTTTGTTTTGAATTGTTTTTGTTGGTGAGCACAATCTGTTATTGCAAAGAAACACTTATTCCTTAGCAAACCTAACAACGCATTTGTATACAAATTAATAATGTCGATTTGAACAATGTATGGGATAACCATTTAATAAAGTTTGTGTCAATAATAACAAACATTGAATTTTGGAGGGAAAACATCTGTCATTATAATGTCGCATTTTATGCCTAACAATATGTTGTGCGGGAAAGTCTGGTAACCTTCTTTCATTTGAAAAAACGGCTGCTGAAAGTTGTCGATTGTTGGCTGAAGCCAACTAAAAAAACCTGTGAATGATGATTTACGCCTTTCAAAAGTAGTGATTTTGTGTACAGAAGACAAGAACAGGCCTGGTCTGCCGAAGAAAATTGAAGATGGGAAATTGGAAGCATTACTCGATGAAGATTGTTGTCAAATGCAAGAAGAATTTGCATTATCATTGGGATTCACCCAACAAGTCATTTCCCTACGTTTAAAAGCATTGCAATTCATTAAAAAGCATGGAAATAGAGTCATTCATACCCACCAATGGGACGTTAAAGGGTTTTTTGCTAGTCATTTTTGCTTCGTATTATTATTGGGGATGAAGAATGGATATATTACGGTAACTCTAAGCGTAAACAGTCTCTTAAAAAGCCCGACCAACGAGCCAAGCCGGATATTCTGTGTTTGGTGGGATCAGAAGGGTATTTTGCATTATGAGCTGTAGAAATCAGGCCAAACGATCACCGGGGACCTGTACCGAGGACAATTTATTCGTTTCAAAAGAGCAATCAACGAGGCCATAATCTTCTATCATCACAATGCGCGGCCACATGTTGCCAGTCAAAAACTATTTTGAAAACAGTAGATAAGAAGTTCCGTTATAGATCCTTTGGGAAGTAACGTGGTGACTGTGATTTAAATCCAAAATCAACAAAGTGTCGCTTTTGAGGGGTGATAGGAGTTTAGATAATCTTAGATTCTCAAGCAGAGAGTGGAGCCCTGCTTGCTATGCTTTTGGAAGTACCACCTGGGGTGTTGTATTCACCTAGCGGTAAAATCACCGTCAAGTTAGGGACACATGGCCAGGTACTGATATTAATCTGTTTCACGACCTAAGCTTTATTCACTATTTTTTCATTAATTTTTTTAAGCACGAGACTTTTGATAAAATTTTAATAAATTTTATTTCGCCACACTATTAGGTGGCATCTGTAGGAACAGTAAATAAAAATGTATAAAAAATAAAATAATAATTCGTTTGTTTGTTTTTTTAACTCACCTTCATAAGTATTGTTATTAAAACAGCCGAGATGCTTAACATAATAAACGATTTAACAAACCACGCTGTCCAATGGATCCAATTATTTAAGCCCATTATTTTCATCACTTCTTTTAATTGTTTTTCCTTTTCGGCTGTTATATACTGACATAATAAAATTAAAGGTTTAAAAGATAAAGAAAGGCAACAAAAATTGTTAAACTTACCTTAACAGTATAAGTACAGGGATAAATAAAACTCAACAAGACAATAAGTGACATCATCGATGATAGACCCTCTAACAGTGGATCATATATATAAGCGGGATAAGGATAACGTTGCATGTAAACATAAGGTAATTCACTGGTATTCGTTACCAATTGCATGTAGGCCATTGAAATAGCATTTTGTACGGGTAAGAAACCTTCACGTAAATAGCCTACCGGTATACCACCATCTTGAGCATGTGTATTTCTTGGACCGGACAAATCAATTGGCATAAATAATTTCATTGTCAACCAGGTCATCGGTAAACTACGCATTGATGTTCTCAATTCGCTGGGAAAACGTAAAGCATATGAGAAATCCTTTGGATAATCTGTTATATTGCTCCACATATCGTTGAATTGTATCCCAGTTAGATGTGCGCCAGCCTCCAAATCATATTGCATGGTTTTTGCATCGCTATAACCTTGAATACGTTTTAATTGCAATGAATTTGCTGCTTCTAGCACAATCTTTTCCAAAATAGGATTTGCAGGTGAATAGCCAAGGCTAAAGGACACTGGCTTTATATTGTATGCTAAAGACATATTACTAATGGTGAAAAAATTTACAACATGAATTAGAAATTATTTAAAAATCAGTCAGCATACAAGAAAGTATAAAGTTAATAAATTCTACTTGCAAATTATAATTATGCACTTAATGAATGCCCAAATTCTAAATTTATACTGATGAATATTTCACCAATAATATAAATGTATCGGCTTTTGTTAATTTATTTATTTAATTGTCGAAATAAAAAAGCAACATTAAATGAGGCACTTGTTTACTAGCTAGTCAGAATAAGACCACGTATTGTACATAAACATTTCTCACTCCCATAATTGAGATCATAATATCGGATGTTTTTATAGAGCTATAGAATTTTAAGTTAGCCACACTTTTTAACTGGCCAATTTGCCAGCTGTTGAGTTATTTATGTTTAGTTTGCATTTGCATTTCAATATGATTAAACTGTTACTTCCGAATTGGGCCCAACACAAGGTTGGCACACAGATCGTGCCACAATTGATTTATTGATGGAAACTTTTGATAATCCGATAGTTTCACGTTCCTGACCTATCTATTTTTAGGATGAAGGTCTTGTATAAAACTTAATAAATTTTATTTCGCCACACCTTTGGGTGGCATCTTCAGGAAAAGATATGAAAATGTATTAAATATTTGTTAAACAACAAACAAAAAATTTGATTTTCTTGTTATTGAAATAGTGGAGATGCGATATAACGTCGCTACGTTATTTTTATTCAAGTTCACAAACGTTGGAAGTAGTTATCGAGAATTGGACCTCCAGATTGGGCAGGTCATATGCCACAATATTAAATTTAGATTAAGCAAATTTCATATTATTTTAAAAAATTCATCTTTGTTTTATTCCAATTTAACATACTATACCTCTATAAAAAAAACACCCTTTATATCAAAATTTAGCATGAAATCAGTCTGCAATAGTAGCGCCGTCTAGTACTATTGTGATGTAAAGACTACAAAATAAAAAAAGTTGTGGATTCTGTGTGGATTTCGTTTAACCAGTTTAATATTGCTTAATTACGAAACTTCCTGGTATTTCTTAATCAAATTAGTTGGTTCCATAGAGGGCTCGTCTACAATAAATACGGCCTAAAGTAAATAGAACTCTAAATTCTGCTAGTGTTTGATTTTTTGCGGTTTCCGTTAAAATAAACAAAAAAAATTTGTAAATCATTTTTTTTCTAAAATAATTTATAAAATAAGGGAAACTTAAGCCGAATTAAAATTAATAATTTGTAAAAATTATAGTATTTTGACCTTTTTAATCACTGATTTAATTAATAAAAAAATCGATAGTTATATAAAATCGATAGTTATATAATAATAATAAGAATTTCGAGAAACAGGCTTATTTTGTGATCAACTATTATTCTTTAATAAATAAATATTTGTCTTTACTTAGTTATTTTTTAATAAGATTTAATATATATAAATTCAATATCTCGCTTTATTTATTTTTTAAGTAAATATACAAATTTTAAAATGGCTGTATCTGCGTAAATAATAAGAAAAAATCGATTTTTATATCAAAATTTAATAAAAATTTTAAAGTGGTTGTATCTTCGTAAATAATACGAATTTCAAGAATTTAAGCTTATTTTGCGATCATCTATTTATTTTATAAAAAATCGATTTTTATATGAAAATTTAATAAAAATTTAAAAATGGCTATATCTTCGTAAATAATTCGGATTTCGAGAAAATAAACTTATTTTGTGATCACCTATTTATTTTATGAAAATTGAATAAAAATTTTAAAATGGCTGTATCTCCGTAAATAATAAGAATTTCGAGAAAATGAACTTATTTTGTGATCACCTATTTATTTTATAAAAAATCGATTTTTATATGAAAATTTAATAAAAATTTTAAAATGGCCGTAATTCCGTAAATAATAAGAATTTCGAGAAAATAAACTTATTTTGTGATCACCTATTTTTATATGAAAATTTAATAAACATTTTAAAACAGCTGTATCTCCGTAAATAATAAGAATTTCGAGAAAATGAACTTATTTTGTGATCACCTATGTATTTAATAAAAATCGATTTTTATATGAAAATTTAATAAAAAATTTTAAAATGGCTATATCTTCGTAAATAATTCGGATTTCGAGAAAATGAACTTATTTTGTGATCACCTATTTATTTTATAAAAAAATCGATTTTTATATGAAAATTTAATAAAAATTTTAAAATGGCTGTAATTCCGTAAATAATAAGAATTTCGAAAAAATAAATTTATTTTGTGATCACCTATTTTTATATGAAAATTTAATAAACATTTTAAAATAGCTGTATCTCCGTAAATAATAAGAATTTCGAGAAAATGAACTTATTTTGTGATCACCTATTTATTTAATAAAAATCGATTTTTATATGAAAATTTAATAAAAAGTTTTTAAATGGCTATATCTTCGTAAATAATTCGGATTTCGAGAAAATGAACTTATTTTGTGATCACCTATTTATTTTTTAAAAAATCGATTTTTATATGAAAATTTAATAAAAAGTTTTTAAATGGCTATATCTTCGTAAATAATTCGGATTTCGAGAAAATGAACTTATTTTGTGATCACCTATTTATTTTATAAAAAATCGATTTTTATATGAAAATTTAATAAAAATTTTAAAATGGCCATATCTTCGTAAATAATACGAATTTCGAGAATTTAAGCTTATTTTGTGATCACCTATTTATTTAAAATGAAATGACGTTGAATAGACCAATAAATAAACTTGTTCTGATTACCAAAATGTTCGAGTTAACGATCAGAACTGAAAAATTTTTGAACCGATAATGCATGCATACGTACAAATATAGGGGTAGACTAGAGCTTGCCGCAGTATACCACTTATATTAGTGGTGTAGAAGTCTCATGCTCTCGCTTTACTCTCGACTATAACATTTTCATGCTGTCAACTGGTTCTTGTCAACCTTTATTTTTATCATAGAGTCTCTCCTAATTGTTGAGATTTGTTTAAGGTTTCTATCACCCGAATCTAACACTTGCAACTAGAGTAACTGTGAGTTATTGTCTAAGCCTCTTCGAGTCACAACTACAATCTACTTCGGTTTTATATTGAACAGAATAATATATAAGATAACTTGATTACATCAAAATATTATTCTAAAAATTTGTTTCTTCATTGGGATATTCATTTTCCATCTCTGGCGGATATTCATAGTTCTGTTTGAGTTTATCAAAGAATTCATAAAATTCTTAGACATGGAGAAAAGTTGTCCAGCTAAAAAGAGCTCTATGTACACAGTTGACTCTTTATTTAAACTGAGAATTTTAAGGTATTGAGAATTGCTCAGACTGCTAGCAGAGCAGTGACTCTACAGGTACAGCACAATCGCTCCTAATTTTTTTTTTAATTATTTCATAATAAGCATGCAGTATTCTCGTATATAGACCCAAAGGGTAAACATGTAACCTTGTTTTAATATCGCTAAACTGTCTATTTGTCTATCTGTTTGTCTGTCTGTCCGTCTTTCACAGGCCTCTATCACTGGAACCATAACAAACAAACAGCCAAGAATTTTTAAAAGAGTTGTACTATTAAATGTTAAATAACAAAAAGAAGTTACAATTTAAAGTTACATGTTAATCACTCCTATAGGAAATGTTATAAGCAGGCATATGAATATAATATAAGAAAGTTATAAATTAAAATATTTAATATTTTTTTAATTTTCTCACTACAATATAAAATTAAAATTAAAATTGTTAGCATTTGTTATTAACGGAAAATTAGAAAAATGTTGCATGCAGTTTTAAATCTGATCAACCAACACAATAGCAAGTCACACTTCATAGTTGTTTCTTGTACCCAGATGATGTTAATTATTTGTGTTATTAAAATTGACTTGCAAATGACTCTATTTTCTACTATGAAAAGTATAAATAGTAACAACTTGAGATTTTTACCTGTTCTTTGGCTGAGTATTTAATAAAAAGTTTCGTATTGTACGGGCCTGCACTATAGAATTACTACATATAGAGAGTACATATGTATATGTTATTTGTTTAAATTTTTCAAAAACAAAAGAAAATAAAGAAAATATTTTTAATATTTAATAATGTAAAGACTAAATTCATATCAGGCGGTCTAACCCTAATGCACGACATTACCTCTGAATCATATCTTAAGTCAAGTTTTTTGCCCAACTTAATTGACATTTCTTTGTTTAAGTATGAACAAAAAAAATTCAACCATAGAGAAGTATCCAATTGAGCAGCGCATTAGGATTGTTGAAAACATTAAAAAAATGGGCGTTTAAATCACAACGCATTTTGTGCACTTGTTTTTGGTCAGCCTAATCGCCAAATTTGTTCACAATTGACAGAATGTCGCCATTTCCACTGTCATCAATATGCTGACTGGTTGGTTGAAAAGAGAGAAGTAATCGGTGACTTTGTTAATAAAGTCATCTTTAGTGACGAGGCACACTTTCACTTCAACGGATTCGTAAACAAGCAGAATTGTTGCATTTGGCATTGTTGAAAAGCTGATGCACCCACAAAGAGTGAGTGACTGTTTGGTGTGGATTATGAACAGCCGTCGTGATCGGGCAGTAATTCTGCAAAAATGAAGTGGGCCAAGCTGTTACTGTAAATAAGAGAAGATAACAGACTTCTTCTAATTTTAAAAGGCTTTTTGTGGACAGAAATTTAGGATATCGACTTGGCCGATATGTGGTTCCAAAGCAGTGGTACCACATGCCAAAGAAATAATGGCTGTTTTGTGCAAGAAATAAAATGCCCATGTTATCATGTTGTGACGATGTTAATTAACCACCACAATCATGTGATTTGATACCGTTGGACTTCTCTCATTGAGGATATTTAAAAGAAAACAGGATATATGTCAATAAGCCAGGAACAATTCAAGAGCTAAAGGATGAAATAATTTGGCAATTTAACAGCATTGAAATATAGACCATTGAAAATATAGACCATCGGATACAGGTGTGCCACCAAAGCCATGGTAAGCATTTGGCTGACATTTTATTTCACACAAAATTGTCATAGATCCGTTTTATCATAATAAAAACTGTATTAAGATAATTATGCGAAAACAGGAATTGGACCAGGCTCTTGTGGTGATCATTCGTACTATTCAGCAATCTGATTTTGAAGAAGACCTAAAACATTTAAAAAAATATATGGTTGTCAGCAAGGGAAGCCATTACAGCAATCTCTCTCCATTCCTGGATACAAACGGCATCATAAGAGTGGGCGGACAATTAACGACATCCACGCTTCCATACGAAGCCAAGCACCCAATGCTACTTCCCTACAATGATCCGATATCAAAGTTACTTAGGCAAATGATACATGTGAAAAATCGACACTGTGGGCCCCAAGTGTTACTGGCATCGTGCGTTTTGGTTGGACCACCCTTTATAAGAATGCTAAAATAGGCTTAAGAATTTAAATTTTTTTGTCTTTTTAAAAATTTATCACAATCTCATAAATTATAACACCACACAACATGACACAAAGGAACTGTTCAGCCTTTTTTAGGTACTTGTCCTCTTACTACAAAGCTGGTAGAAATTTGTAACTCTCTTAATAAATGACTTAAGTTGAAACAATAACAAAATGAAGTAAGGACGTAGTTAAAAATAGCATCGGTGATGTTGATATAGCTTGATTTTTATCAAAATTTTTCTACTCATCTAACGCCTATGGAATACAAAATTTTAAAATATGGAAGAGAACCCCAAGTTAGCGGCAGGTAGTTAATATTTCTGCCTTCAATAAATTGAAACTAGAGAAGTTGTAGTTGGATGGAGTAAATTTGCATACTGCACAAGCTCCAAATTGAAGTTCTTCCTTAAGGATTATCTTATCGATATGTGCGTAGGTTGTCCGACGGGGTTTGATAGTTAACAAACCAAATTTGACGCGGGTTCACGTAAAATCATACCCAAAAAAAATATTATCTTATCATCTGTACACTTTTTGGAAGGTTTTGGAAATAAGCACGTCACCCACTGAATATCCCAGCGAAATGTAACTTCTAACCCGATTAATTAAATTAACAATCAAATGATCAAACAGGCTGGAACGATACTTGTAGATTGAAAGTAGTTTTCACTAAAAATCGCAGTTATATGAAATGGAATTGCAAAATCTCCTTGGTGATGCCAAGAATAGTTGCTGGAGCAGTAGAGATCAAAAAATACTTTTCATAATTTTTTTTTTTTATTAAAGAGAAGTAGCACTTCAGGCAACAATACCTATTTAGTCAAGTACCGTGCTACATTCTTTAGAAAACGGATAGAGAAGAGATGAACAGGTGGTGAAAGTAGAAGATTAGTCGGAAATTAACCGCCGTATAAAGCCAGCCAGCCAGCCAGCCAGCCAGCCAGCGTAGTTAGCCAGCCAGCCAGCGTAGTTAGCCAGCCAGCCAGCGTAGTTAGCCAGCCAGCCAGCGTAGTTAGCCAGCCAGCCAGCGTAGTTAGCCAGCCAGCCAGCGTAGTTAGCCAGCCAGCCAGCGTAGTTAGCCAGCCAGCCAGCGTAGTTAGCCAGCCAGCGTAGTTAGCCAGCCAGCCAGCGTAGTTAGCCAGCCAGCCAGCGTAGTTAGCCAGCCAGCCAGCGTAGTTAGCCAGCCAGCCAGCGTAGTTAGCCAGCCAGCCAGCGTAGTTAGCCAGCCAGCCAGCGTAGTTAGCCAGCCAGCCAGCGTAGTTAGCCAGCCAGCCAGCGTAGTTAGCCAGCCAGCCAGCGTAGTTAGCCAGCCAGCCAGCCAGCGTAGTTAGCCAGCCAGCCAGCGTAGTTAGCCAGCCAGCCAGCGTAGTTAGCCAGCCAGCCAGCGTAGTTAGCCAGCCAGCCAGCCAGCGTAGTTAGCCAGCCAGCCAGCGTAGTTAGCCAGCCAGCCAGCGTAGTTAGCCAGCCAGCCAGCGTAGTTAGCCAGCCAGCCAGCCAGCGTAGTTAGCCAGCCAGCCAGCCAGCGTAGTTAGCCAGCCAGCCAGCCAGCGTAGTTAGCCAGCCAGCCAGCCAGCGTAGTTAGCCAGCCAGCCAGCCAGCGTAGTTAGCCAGCCAGCCAGCCAGCGTAGTTAGCCAGCCAGCCAGCCAGCGTAGTTAGCCAGCCAGCCAGCGTAGTTAGCCAGCCAGCCAGCGTAGTTAGCCAGCCAGCCAGCGTAGTTAGCCAGCCAGCCAGCGTAGTTAGCCAGCCAGCCAGCGTAGTTAGCCAGCCAGCCAGCGTAGTTAGCCAGCCAGCCAGCGTAGTTAGCCAGCCAGCCAGCGTAGTTAGCCAGCCAGCCAGCGTAGTTAGCCAGCCAGCCAGCGTAGTTAGCCAGCCAGCCAGCGTAGTTAGCCAGCCAGCCAGCCAGCGTAGTTAGCCAGCCAGCCAGCGTAGTTAGCCAGCCAGCCAGCCAGCGTAGTTAGCCAGCCAGCCAGCGTAGTTAGCCAGCCAGCCAGCGTAGTTAGCCAGCCAGCCAGCGTAGTTAGCCAGCCAGCCAGCGTAGTTAGCCAGCCAGCCAGCGTAGTTAGCCAGCCAGCCAGCCAGCGTAGTTAGCCAGCCAGCCAGCCAGCCAGCGTAGTTAGCCAGCCAGCCAGCCAGCGTAGTTAGCCAGCCAGCCAGCCAGCCAGCCAGCGTAGTTAGCCAGCCAGCCAGCGTAGTTAGCCAGCCAGCCAGCGTAGTTAGCCAGCCAGCCAGCCAGCCAGCCAGCGTAGTTAGCCAGCCAGCCAGCCAGCCAGCCAGCGTAGTTAGCCAGCCAGCCAGCCAGCCAGCGTAGTTAGCCAGCCAGCCAGCGTAGTTAGCCAGCCAGCCAGCCAGCCAGCGTAGTTAGCCAGCCAGCCAGCCAGCGTAGTTAGCCAGCCAGCCAGCCAGCCAGCCAGCCAGCCAGCGTAGTTAGCCAGCCAGCCAGCCAGCCAGCCAGCGTAGTTAGCCAGCCAGCCAGCGTAGTTAGCCAGCCAGCCAGCCAGCCAGCGTAGTTAGCCAGCCAGCCAGCCAGCGTAGTTAGCCAGCCAGCCAGCCAGCGTAGTTAGCCAGCCAGCCAGCGTAGTTAGCCAGCCAGCCAGCGTAGTTAGCCAGCCAGCCAGCGTAGTTAGCCAGCCAGCCAGCGTAGTTAGCCAGCCAGCCAGCGTAGTTAGCCAGCCAGCCAGCCAGCGTAGTTAGCCAGCCAGCCAGCCAGCGTAGTTAGCCAGCCAGCCAGCCAGCCAGCCAGCCAGCCAGCGTAGTTAGCCAGCCAGCGTAGTTAGCCAGCCAGCGTAGTTAGCCAGCCAGCGTAGTTAGCCAGCCAGCGTAGTTAGCCAGCCAGCGTAGTTAGCCAGCCAGCGTAGTTAGCCAGCCAGCGTAGTTAGCCAGCCAGCGTAGTTAGCCAGCCAGCGTAGTTAGCCAGCCAGCGTAGTTAGCCAGCCAGCGTAGTTAGCCAGCCAGCGTAGTTAGCCAGCCAGCGTAGTTAGCCAGCCAGCGTAGTTAGCCAGCCAGCGTAGTTAGCCAGCCAGCGTAGTTAGCCAGCCAGCGTAGTTAGCCAGCCAGCGTAGTTAGCCAGCCAGCGTAGTTAGCCAGCCAGCGTAGTTAGCCAGCCAGCGTAGTTAGCCAGCCAGCGTAGTTAGCCAGCCAGCGTAGTTAGCCAGCCAGCGTAGTTAGCCAGCCAGCCAGCGTAGTTAGCCAGCCAGCCAGCGTAGTTAGCCAGCCAGCCAGCGTAGTTAGCCAGCCAGCCAGCTAGCCAGCGTAGTTAGCCAGCCAGCCAGCGTAGTTAGCCAGCCAGCCAGCCAGCCAGCGTAGTTAGCCAGCCAGCCAGCCAGGGTAGTTAGCCAGCCAGCCAGCCAGCGTAGTTAGCCAGCCAGCCAGCGTAGTTAGCCAGCCAGTCAGCCAGCCAGCGTAGTTAGCCAGCCAGCCAGCGTAGTTAGCCAGCGTAGTTAGCCAGCCAGCGTAGTTAGCCAGCGTAGTTAGCCAGCGTAGTTAGCCAGCCAGCGTAGTTAGCCAGCCAGCCAGCGTAGTTAGCCAGCCAGCCAGCGTAGTTAGCCAGCCAGCCAGCGTAGTTAGCCAGCCAGCCAGCGTAGTTAGCCAGCCAGCCAGCGTAGTTAGCCAGCCAGCCAGCGTAGTTAGCCAGCCAGCCAGCGTAGTTAGCCAGCCAGCCAGCGTAGTTAGCCAGCCAGCCAGCGTAGTTAGCCAGCCAGCGTAGTTAGCCAGCCAGCCAGCCAGCGTAGTTAGCCAGCCAGCCAGCCAGCGTAGTTAGCCAGCCAGCCAGCCAGCGTAGTTAGCCAGCCAGCCAGCCAGCGTAGTTAGCCAGCCAGCCAGCCAGCGTAGTTAGCCAGCCAGCCAGCGTAGTTAGCCAGCCAGCGTAGTTAGCCAGCCAGCGTAGTTAGCCAGCCAGCGTAGTTAGCCAGCCAGCGTAGTTAGCCAGCCAGCGTAGTTAGCCAGCCAGCGTAGTTAGCCAGCCAGCGTAGTTAGCCAGCCAGCGTAGTTAGCCAGCCAGCGTAGTTAGCCAGCCAGCCAGCGTAGTTAGCCAGCCAGCCAGCGTAGTTAGCCAGCCAGCCAGCTAGCCAGCGTAGTTAGCCAGCCAGCCAGCGTAGTTAGCCAGCCAGCCAGCCAGCCAGCGTAGTTAGCCAGCCAGCCAGCCAGGGTAGTTAGCCAGCCAGCCAGCCAGCCAGTTAGCCAGCCAGCGTAGTTAGTTAGCCAGCGTAGTTAGTTAGCCAGCGTAGTTAGTTAGCCAGCGTAGTTAGTTAGCCAGCGTAGTTAGTTAGCCAGCGTAGTTAGTTAGCCAGCGTAGTTAGTTAGCCAGCGTAGTTAGTTAGCCAGCGTAGTTAGTTAGCCAGCGTAGTTAGTTAGCCAGCGTAGTTAGTTAGCCAGCGTAGTTAGTTAGCCAGTGTAGTAAGTTAGCCAGCGTAGTTAGTTAGCCAGCGTAGTTAGTTAGCCAGCGTAGTTAGTTAGCCAGCCAGCCAGCCAGCCAGCCAGCCAGCCTAGTTAGCCAGCCAGCCAAGTTAGCCAGCCAGCCAAGTTAGCCAGCCAGCCAGGTTAGCCAGCCAGCCAAGTTAGCCAGCCAGCCAAGTTAGCCAGCCAGCCAGCCAGCCAAGTTAGCCAGCCAAGTTAGCCAGCCAGCCAGCCAGCCAAGTTAGCCAGCCAGCCAGCCAGCCAAGTTAGCCAGCCAGCCAGCCAAGTTAGCCAGCCAGCCAGCCAAGTTAGCCAGCCAGCCAAGTTAGCCAGCCAGCCAGCCAAGTTAGCCAGCCAAGTTAGCCAGCCAGCCAGCCAAGTTAGCCAGCCAGCCAGCCAGCCAGCCAGCCAGCCAGCCAAGTTAGCCAGCCAGCCAAGTTAGCCAGCCAGCCAAGTTAGCCAGCCAGCCAAGTTAGCCAGCCAGCCAAGTTAGCCAGCCAGCCAAGTTAGCCAGCCAGCCAAGTTAGCCAGCCAGCCAAGTTAGCCAGCCAGCCAAGTTAGCCAGCCAGCCAAGTTAGCCAGCCAGCCAAGTTAGCCAGCCAGCCAAGTTAGCCAGCCAGCCAAGTTAGCCAGCCAGCCAAGTTAGCCAGCCAGCCAAGTTAGCCAGCCAGCCAAGTTAGCCAGCCAGCCAAGTTAGCCAGCCAGCCAAGTTAGCCAGCCAGCCAAGTTAGCCAGCCAGCCAAGTTAGCCAGCCAGCCAAGTTAGCCAGCCACGTTAGCCAGCCAAGTTAGCCAGCCAAGTTAGCCAGCCAAGTTAGCCAGCCAAGTTAGCCAGCCAAGTTAGCCAGCCAAGTTAGCCAGCCAAGTTAGCCAGCCAAGTTAGCCAGCCAAGTTAGCCAGCCAAGTTAGCCAGCCAAGTTAGCCAGCCAAGTTAGCCAGCCAAGTTAGCCAGCTAAGTTAGCCAGCCAAGTTAGCCAGCTAAGTTAGGCAGCCAAGTTAGCCAGCCAAGTTAGCCAGCCAAGTTAGCCAGCCAAGTTAGCCAGCCAAGTTAGCCTGCCAGCCAGCCAAGTTAGCCAGCCAGCCAGCCAAGTTAGCCAGCCAGCCAGCCAAGTTAGCCAGCCAGCCAAGTTAGCCAGCCAGCCATCAAGTTAGCCAGCCAGCCAGCCAAGTTAGCCAGCCAGCCAGCCAAGTTAGCCAGCCAGCCAGCCAGCCAGCCAGCCAAGTTAGCCAGCCAGCCAGCCAAGTTGGCCAGCCAGCCAGCCAAGTTAGCCAGCCAAGTTAGCCAGCCAAGTTAGCCAGCCAAGTTAGCCAGCCAAGTTAGCCAGCCAAGTTAGCCAGCCAAGTTAGCCTGCCAGCCAGCCAAGTTAGCCAGCCAGCCAGTCAGCCAAGTTAGCCAGCCAGCCAGCCAGCCAAGTTAGCCAGCCAGCCAGCCAAGTTAGCCAGCCAGCCAGCCAAGTTAGCCAGCCAACCAGCCAGCCAGCCAAGTTAGCCAGCCAGCCAGCCAAGTTAGCCAGCCAGCCAGCCAAGTTAGCCAGCCAGCCAGCCAGCCAAGTTAGCCAGCCAGCCAGCCAAGTTAGCCAGCCAGCCAGCCAAGTTAGCCAGCCAGCCAGCCAAGTTAGCCAGCCAGCCAGCCAAGTTAGCCAGCCAGCCAGCCAAGTTAGCCAGCCAAGTTAGCCAGCCAGCCAGCCAAGTTAGCCAGCCAGCCAGCCAAGTTAGCCAGCCAGCCAGCCAAGTTAGCCAGCCAGCCAGCCAAGTTAGCCAGCCAGCCAGCCAAGTTAGCCAGCCAGCCAGCCAGTTAGCCAGCCAGCCAAGTTAGCCAGCCAGTTAGCCAGCCAGCCAAGTTAGCCAGCCAAGTTAGCCAGCCAGCCAGCCAAGTTAGCCAGCCAGCCAAGTTAGCCAGCCAGCCAGCCAAGTTAGCCAGCCAGCCAAGTTAGCCAGCCAGCCAAGTTAGCCAGCCAGCCAAGTTAGCCAGCCAAGTTAGCCAGCCAGCCAAGTTAGCCAGCCAAGTTAGTCAGCCAGCCAAGTTAGCCAGCCAAGTTAGCCAGCCAGCCAAGTTAGCCAGCCAGCCAAGTTAGCCAGCCAGCCAAGTTAGCCAGCCAGCCAAGTTAGCCAGCCAGCCAAGTTAGCCAGCCAGCCAAGTTAGCCAGCCAGCCAAGTTAGCCAGCCAGCCAAGTTAGCCAGCCAGCCAAGTTAGCCAGCCAGCCAAGTTAGCCAGCCAAGTTAGCCAGCCAAGTTAGCCAGCCAAGTTAGCCAGCCAAGTTAGCCAGCCAAGTTAGCCAGCCAAGTTAGCCAGCCAAGTTAGCCAGCCAAGTTAGCCAGTTAGCCAGTTAGCCAAGTTAGCCAGTTAGCCAGTTAGCCAAGTTAGCCAGTTAGCCAGTTAGCCAAGTTAGCCAGTTAGCCAGTTAGCCAAGTTAGCCAGTTAGCCAGTTAGCCAAGTTAGCCAGTTAGCCAGTTAGCCAGCCAAGTTAGCCAGTTAGCCAGCCAAGTTAGCCAGTTAGCCAGCCAAGTTAGCCAGTTAGCCAGCCAAGTTAGCCAGTTAGCCAGCCAAGTTAGCCAGCCAAGTTAGCCAGTTAGCCAGCCAAGTTAGCCAGTTAGCCAGCCAAGTTAGCCAGCTAGCCAGCCAAGTTAGCCAGTTAGCCAGCCAAGTTAGCCAGTTAGCCAGCCAAGTTAGCCAGTTAGCCAGCCAAGTTAGCCAGTTAGCCAGCCAAGTTAGCCAGTTAGCCAGTTAGCCAGCCAAGTTAGCCAGTTAGCCAGCCAAGTTAGCCAGTTAGCCAGCCAAGTTAGCCAGTTAGCCAGTTAGCCAGCCAAGTTAGCCAGTTAGCCAGCCAAGTTAGCCAGTTAGCCAGCCAAGTTAGCCAGTTAGCCAGCCAAGTTAGCCAGTTAGCCAGCCAAGTTAGCCAGTTAGCCAGCCAAGTTAGCCAGTTAGCCAGCCAAGTTAGCCAGTTAGCCAGCCAAGTTAGCCAGTTAGCCAGCCAAGTTAGCCAGTTAGCCAGCCAAGTTAGCCAGTTAGCCAGCCAAGTTAGCCAGTTAGCCAGCCAAGTTAGCCAGTTAGCCAGCCAAGTTAGCCAGTTAGCCAGCCAAGTTAGCCAGTTAGCCAGCCAAGTTAGCCAGTTAGCCAGCCAAGTTAGCCAGTTAGCCAGCCAAGTTAGCCAGTTAGCCAGCCAAGTTAGCCAGTTAGCCAGCCAAGTTAGCCAGTTAGCCAGCCAAGTTAGCCAGTTAGCCAGCCAAGTTAGCCAGTTAGCCAGCCAAGTTAGCCAGTTAGCCAGCCAAGTTAGCCAGTTAGCCAGCCAAGTTAGCCAGTTAGCCAGCCAAGTTAGCCAGTTAGCCAGCCAAGTTAGCCAGCCAAGTTAGCCAGTTAGCCAGCCAAGTTAGCCAGTTAGCCAGCCAAGTTAGCCAGTTAGCCAGCCAAGTTAGCCAGTTAGCCAGCCAAGTTAGCCAGTTAGCCAGCCAAGTTAGCCAGTTAGCCAGCCAAGTTAGCCAGTTAGCCAGCCAAGTTAGCCAGTTAGCCAGCCAAGTTAGCCAGTTAGCCAGCCAAGTTAGCCAGTTAGCCAGCCAAGTTAGCCAGTTAGCCAGCCAAGTTAGCCAGTTAGCCAGCCAAGTTAGCCAGTTAGCCAGCCAAGTTAGCCAGCCAAGTTAGCCAGCCAGCCAAGTTAGCCAGCCAGCCAAGTTAGCCAGCCAGCCAAGTTAGCCAGCCAGCCAAGTTAGCCAGCCAGCCAAGTTAGCCAGCCAGCCAAGTTAGCCAGCCAGCCAGCCAAGTTAGCCAGCCAGCCAAGTTAGCCAGCCAGCCAAGTTAGCCAGCCAGCCAAGTTAGCCAGCCAGCCAAGTTAGCCAGCCAGCCAAGTTAGCCAGCCAGCCAAGTTAGCCAGCCAGCCAGCCAGCCAAGTTAGCCAGCCAGCCAGCCAGCCAAGTTAGCCAGCCAGCCAGCCAGCCAAGTTAGCCAGCCAGCCAGCCAGCCAAGTTAGCCAGCCAGCCAGCCAGCCAAGTTAGCCAGCCAGCCAAGTTAGCCAGCCAAGTTAGCCAGCCAGCCAGCCAAGTTAGCCAGCCAAGTTAGCCAGCCAGCCAAGTTAGCCAGCCAAGTTAGCCAGCCAGCCAAGTTAGCCAGCCAGCCAAGTTAGCCAGCCAGCCAAGTTAGCCAGCCAAGTTAGCCAGCCAGCCAAGTTAGCCAGCCAAGTTAGCCAGCCAGCCAAGTTAGCCAGCCAAGTTAGCCAGCCAGCCAAGTTAGCCAGCCAAGTTAGCCAGCCAGCCAAGTTAGCCAGCCAAGTTAGCCAGCCAGCCAAGTTAGCCAGCCAAGTTAGCCAGCCAGCCAAGTTAGCCAGCCAGCCAAGTTAGCCAGCCAAGTTAGCCAGCCAGCCAAGTTAGCCAGCCAAGTTAGCCAGCCAAGTTAGCCAGCCAGCCAAGTTAGCCAGCCAAGTTAGCCAGCCAGCCAAGTTAGCCAGCCAAGTTAGCCAGCCAGCCAGCCAGCCAAGTTAGCCAGCCAGCCAGCCAAGTTAGCCAGCCAGCCAGCCAGCCAAGTTAGCCAGCCAGCCAGCCAGCCAGCCAGCCAGCCAGCCAAGTTAGCCAGCCTAGTTAGCCAGCCTAGTTAGCCAGCCTAGTTAGCCAGCCTAGTTAGCCAGCCTAGTTAGCCAGCCTAGTTAGCCAGCCTAGTTAGCCAGCCTAGTTAGCCAGCCTAGTTAGCCAGCCTAGTTAGCCAGCCTAGTTAGCCAGCCTAGTTAGCCAGCCTAGTTAGCCAGCCTAGTTAGCCAGCCTAGTTAGCCAGCCTAGTTAGCCAGCCTAGTTAGCCAGCCTAGTTAGCCAGCCTAGTTAGCCAGCCTAGTTAGCCAGCCTAGTTAGCCAGCCTAGTTAGCCAGCCTAGTTAGCCAGCCTAGTTAGCCAGCCTAGTTAGCCAGCCTAGTTAGCCAGCCTAGTTAGCCAGCCTAGTTAGCCAGCCTAGTTAGCCAGCCTAGTTAGCCAGCCTAGTTAGCCAGCCAGCCAGCCAAGTTAGCCAGCCAGCCAGCCAGCCAAGTTAGCCAGCCAGCCAGCCAGCCAAGTTAGCCAGCCAGCCAGCCAGCCAAGTTAGCCAGCCAGCCAGCCAAGTTAGCCAGCCAGCCAGCCAGCCAAGTTAGCCAGCCAGCCAGCCAGCCAAGTTAGCCAGCCAGCCAGCCAGCCAAGTTAGCCAGCCAGCCAGCCAAGTTAGCCAGCCAAGTTAGCCAGCCAGCCAGCCAGCCAAGTTAGCCAGCCAGCCAGCCAGCCAAGTTAGCCAGCCAGCCAGCCAGCCAAGTTAGCCAGCCAGCCAGCCAAGTTAGCCAGCCAGCCAGCCAAGTTAGCCAGCCAGCCAGCCAAGTTAGCCAGCCAGCCAGCCAGCCAGCCAGCCAGCCAGCCAGCCAAGTTAGCCAGCCAGCCAGCCAGCCAGCCAGCCAGCCAGCCAAGTTAGCCAGCCTAGTTAGCCAGCCTAGTTAGCCAGCCTAGTTAGCCAGCCTAGTTAGCCAGCCTAGTTAGCCAGCCTAGTTAGCCAGCCTAGTTAGCCAGCCTAGTTAGCCAGCCTAGTTAGCCAGCCTAGTTAGCCAGCCTAGTTAGCCAGCCTAGTTAGCCAGCCTAGTTAGCCAGCCTAGTTAGCCAGCCTAGTTAGCCAGCCTAGTTAGCCAGCCTAGTTAGCCAGCCTAGTTAGCCAGCCTAGTTAGCCAGCCTAGTTAGCCAGCCTAGTTAGCCAGCCTAGTTAGCCAGCCTAGTTAGCCAGCCTAGTTAGCCAGCCTAGTTAGCCAGCCTAGTTAGCCAGCCTAGTTAGCCAGCCTAGTTAGCCAGCCTAGTTAGCCAGCCTAGTTAGCCAGCCTAGTTAGCCAGCCTAGTTAGCCAGCCTAGTTAGCCAGCCTAGTTAGCCAGCCTAGTTAGCCAGCCTAGTTAGCCAGCCTAGTTAGCCAGCCTAGTTAGCCAGCCTAGTTAGCCAGCCTAGTTAGCCAGCCTAGTTAGCCAGCCTAGTTAGCCAGCCTAGTTAGCCAGCCTAGTTAGCCAGCCTAGTTAGCCAGCCTAGTTAGCCAGCCTAGTTAGCCAGCCTAGTTAGCCAGCCTAGTTAGCCAGCCTAGTTAGCCAGCCAGCCAGCCAGCCTAGTTAGCCAGCCAGCCAGCCAGTGTATTTTAGTGTATTTTAGTATATTTTGGTGTATTTTAGTATATTTTAGTGTATTTTAGTATATTTTAGTGTATTTTAGTGTATTTTAGTATATTTTAGTGTATTTTAGTATATTTTAGTGTATTTTAGTATATTTTAGTGTATTTTAGTATATTTTAGTGAATTTTAGTATATTTTAGTGTATTTTAGTATATTTTAGTGTATTTTAGTGTATTTTAGTATATTTTGGTGTATTTTAGTATATTTTAGTGTATTTTAGTGTATTTTAGTATATTTTGGTGTATTTTAGTATATTTTAGTGTATTTTAGTGTATTTTAGTATATTTTGGTGTATTTTAGTATATTTTAGTGTATTTTAGTATATTTTAGTGTATTTTAGTGTATTTTAGTATATTTTAGTGTATTTTAGTATATTTTAGTGTATTTTAGTATATTTTAGTGTATTTTAGTATATTTTAGTATATTTTGGTGTATTTTAGTATATTTTAGTGTATTTTAGTATATTTTAGTATATTTTAGTGTATTTTAGTGAATTTTAGTATATTTTGGTGTATTTTAGTATATTTTAGTGTATTTTAGTGAATTTTAGTATATTTTGGTGTATTTTAGTATATTTTAGTGTATTTTAGTGAATTTTAGTATATTTTGGTGTATTTTAGTATATTTTAGTGTATTTTAGTGAATTTTAGTATATTTTAGTATATTTTAGTGTATTTTAGTGTATTTTAGTATATTTTGGTGTATTTTAGTATATTTTAGTGTATTTTAGTGTATTTTAGTATATTTTGGTGTATTTTAGTATATTTTGGTGTATTTTAGTGTATTTTAGTATATTTTGGTGTATTTTAGTATATTTTAGTGTATTTTAGTGTATTTTAGTATATTTTGGTGTATTTTAGTATATTTTAGTGTATTTTAGTATATTTTAGTGTATTTTAGTGTATTTTAGTATATTTTGGTGTATTTTAGTATATTTTAGTGTATTTTAGTGTATTTTAGTATATTTTAGTGTATTTTAGTATATTTTAGTGTATTTTAGTGTATTTTAGTATATTTTAGTGTATTTTAGTATATTTTAGTGTATTTTAGTATATTTTAGTGTATTTTAGTATATTTTAGTGTATTTTAGTGTATTTTAGTATATTTTAGTGTATTTTAGTATATTTTAGTGTATTTTAGTATATTTTAGTGTATTTTAGTATATTTTAGTGTATTTTAGTGTATTTTACTATATTTTAGTGTATTTTAGTATATATTAGTGTATTTTAGTGTATTTTAGTATATTTTAGTGTATTTTAGTATATATTAGTGTATTTTAGTGTATTTTAGTATATTTTAGTGTATTTTAGTATATGTTCCGTTGAGGGTTGAGATCGCTGGAATCTGATGAATGAACAAGAATTCCACTTACAATATCACTGAGCCAAAAACAAAATCTCGATTGATTTTGTTTCTCATGTGAAATAGTAAAAGAGTATTCCAATTAGAACCAAATAAAGAAAGTAAAAGAAATAAAAAAACCAAGTAAGATTTGGAACTAATTGTTTATTCTTATTATTCGGTTGAGACGAACGAACTTACCAGCCACAAGGGGTAATCGAAAAAAAGAATGACTTAAAAAATTTTGTTTTACCGGAAACAAGTATTTTTTACTTATTTGACGTTTTCGTCAAGCCAGACAGCGATGTATTTCACTGTCCTGAATGAGCAAAAACTATTAGGGCAGTTCAGCATTAACATTACCGCCGGCTTGCGATATATGTGAAGCAAATAAAATTAGTTGGTATGGTTTCCTAGATACTTGGTTCCGGTTAAATACATTTAGTTCATTTTGTTTCTAAGAGTTGGTGATAGTTTACAGATAAATTCAGGTTAAAATTAAAAATATAATGTTTCTTATAATTATAGTAGGTAAATATATCATATAAGTATAATAAATTGATAAATCGTATAGTAATAAATGAAAGTTTCATCCGTTTGTATTTTCTTTTCGCAGTGTTATTGACTTCATATTAATAGTGCATTTTTTTTTTTTTTTTTTTTGTTTTTGTTTTAATAATAAAGGATAAGTATGATAAGTAAGAAAAGTAAGATAAGTTAAACAGAGCAAGTTCCGTAGACCGTCCACCCAAAAAGGGTGCTTTGTGCTGTTGGCAATCCAGGTTTTGTAATAATACCTTCGCAAATTATCTTTGGATATACATCCACACCTAACACTATATCGATGCCTGCTGATTCATTGAATTTTGGGTCCGATAGAAATAAATCCCGATAATTTTTCTTCAATGACTCGGGTAGAAACTGGGTAGGAGTCTTAAAAGATATTCTGCTTTCTACTCTGAAAATTCCTTCAATTTTCGAAGCCGAATCAAATCTCGATTGGAGAATTACAGGGCACATCGTCTCGTTTTCCATAGTAAGAGTGGTCAAATGTAATTTTTCGACGAACCGTTTCGAGATTTTGCTAAACTGAGAACCAGAATCAAGAAGACACCTGGCTTCAGCCGAAGTTGAGGCTATTTTCACTCGTACTGTTGGTAATAGTACCGTACTGTTTTGACGTAGTAAAGCTGATAGAGTGGTTGACTTCGTAGAGGTAGAAGTTGTCGTAGAAGAATGGTTTCGAGTTGTCCGATGTGTGTCAGGCAAATGACTACGGGATGCTCGCGAAGTAGAAGGCCGAGGACTTAAAGATCGAGAACGAGTTTGGGAATGCGATCGTGTCGAAGATGGTACAAATTCCTTTAAGAGGCGTGGATTCACGTGAAGTAGGGTGTGATGATATTTCCCGCAATGTTTACAGCCATATTTTGAAAAGCATCTATCGTGGGAGTGTTCATGAGCTAGGCAGTTAGAGCAATATTTATGCGTTTGAACAGCACGAATGCGATCCGTAATGTTCATGGCAAGAAATTTCCGGCATGTACGGAGTGGATGAGGCCGTTTACATATTCTGCAGACAAAGCTGTGGTAGTTAGTAGGTAGTCCATAGTGACGTTCAGAAGGGCTTGAACGGTTATCGTATTCTTTGAAGGAATTAAGTTTAGGCATTGCAATCTGAAAGAAATGAATAACGGATTAAAAAAAAGGGTGGGAGATATGGAACTACGATTCATTAGGTAAAGGTATCAATTTGCTGATTGGTCGTGTGATAACCCCTCGTTGAGTCAGAACATCTGCGACTCGAACACGTTGGTCTGATCCTGCGTAGGTTCTCTGTACTCTACCAAGCCGCCAAGAATTGGGAGGAAAATTTTCCTCACGAATGACAACTAACGTATTTTCTTGCAGATTGTCTTCAGACCTTTTCCATTTTGTTCTCTTGAGAAGTTCCCTAAGATATTCATTCTTCCAACGAACACAAAAGTCTTTATATATTATTTTTAATCGCTGCCATCGATTGACGATGGAAATAGGTGTTTCACTAATCTGTGGATCAATAGGGACTAGAATTGGAGAACCGATTAGGAAATGACCGGGAGTAAGCGCGGAAAGATCTGACGGATCTTGGGAAATAGGAGATAAAGGCCTAGAGTTAAGGCAAGCTTCAATACGAGAAAGTAAGGTGGAAAATTCTTCGAAAGTAAATTTGAACGAACCCGCGAATCGACGAAAATGAAACTTAAAACTTTTCACGCCAGCCTCCCACAACCCCCCCATATGCGGGGCTCCAGGCGGAATGAAATGCCAGCTTATGGTCTGAAGAGCGTAGTTTGTTAGTAGAGCTTGTCGCGAAGTTTGGATGAATTCCTGGGCTAATATCCTCGAAGCGCCGACAAAGTTTTTACCATTATCTGAATATAAACGAAGTGGACATCCGCGGCGAGATACAAAGCGGCTGAACGCAGCAAGGAAAGCTGCAGTGGATAAATCGGTTGTTGCCTCTAAATGAATAGCCCTTGTAGAAAAACATACGAATACGCAGACATATCCGTGTGTTATCTTGCAAGAGCGGCCATGGTATGTTTTAATGTCGAAAGGTCCTGCAAAATCCATTCCGGTATGGGTGAACGGACGTGAAATTTCTAATCTTTCGGATGGAAGTGAGCCCATTAACTGCTTTTGACATTTCCTTTTAAATATGATACATGGCTTACATTTATTTATGGTTGCCCTTATTAAGTTTTTAACCTTTGGAATCCAATATTGTGTGCGAATTAGCCGCAATACCAATTGATTTCCACCGTGAAGTGTTATGCTATGTATGAAATCTACCAAGAGTCGTGAATACCGACAGCTGTATGGAAGTAAAATCGGGTATCTTTCGTTATAAGGTAGTTCTTTGGATTGTTCTAGCCTTCCGCAGGATCGGATTATTCCGTCTGAGTCAAGAAATGGATTTAAATTTAAAATCGAACTAGAAGTTGCAATTACCTTTTGCAGAGAAAGTGCTTTAAACTCGTTGGGAAAATGAACCTTTTGACATACAGATATCAGTTTGTTTCGAACTATATTTATTTCGGTGCTGGATACAACAATAGATGTTTCAGAAAAATTAGAACGGTGTTTGGGATGAGTATGGAAAAAGAAACGATATATATAAGCAATAACTCGCATCGCCTTCGGAAGTGATGAAAACCGTTCGAGGATATCTTCATGATTTTGGAAATATGAATAATGAACTTTTATTTTTTTTCTTTCTGCATCGGTTTCGAAACGCAACGGATCACTTAACTTCGGCCATTTATCCTGTGAATCCTGAAACCAGGCTGGTCCATGCCACCATAGATCGTTTGCAATTATTTCCTTCGGATATAGACCACGACTGGCCATATCTGCCGGATTAACTTCCGAAGGAACGTAACTCCAACGACTCGGATCAGTTATTTGAGTAATCTTGGAGATTCTATTGGCGACGAAGGTAAGCCAAGAGCAAGGTGGCTTCGCTAACCATGCTAGGACAATTGAAGAGTCAGTCCAGCAGAAGACCGAATAATTCTTCACGTCCAATTTAGGAAGCATAGAATCTATCAATTCCGCTAGTAGCACAGCCCCACATAACTCTAGTCTTGGTATTGACAAAGTTTTTACTGGGGCGACCTTGGTCTTCGAGCATATTAAGAATGTTGAAATGGTAGAATCTTGCACAACTCGGATGTACAAAACAGCCGCATAAGCTCGTTCGGACGCGTCACAAAATCCATGGAATTGAATTTCAGAATTTGGTGAATATTTAACCCATCTGGGAATTCGGATGTCATTGATATGTTGATAGTTTGTTTGGAATTTTTTCCATTGAGAAAGCGAATCGGGAGTTAGGAACTCATCCCATCCGGTACCATCAATCCAAATTCTTTGCATTATTATCTTTGCCAGGACAATGCATGGAGCTAGCCATCCTGCGGGATCGAACAATTTGGCAATTTGTGAAAGTAATTCTCGTTTCGTATAATTTGACCTTTCTGGTATCGGTTGTGCAATAAAATAAAATGAATCCGTTTTAGCATTCCAACGAATGCCCAACGTTTTTGTTCTACTATTATCTTCGAAGTCTAGAAAATCCTGGGAAAGCAAATGATGTGGTGGAATATCTGACAGGATTTCTTTCGAATTCGCTGTCCACTTTCTTAATGAAAACCCTGCAGATTGAAGCGCAAGGATAAGTTCATTTCTACTATCACGTGCTTCAGAAATATTATGAGCGCCAGCCAGAACATCGTCTACATACATCGAATTTCGAAGAATATAGCTGGCCTTTGGATACTGGATCTGAACATCATCGGCTAATTGTAACAAGGTTCTTATAGCTAGGTATGGGGCACAGTTAACTCCGAATGTAACCGTTTTCAACTCGTAATCTTCTACATTGTCAGTTGGACTTTTTCGGAACAGAATTCTTTGAAATGGTGTGTGATTACGGTCGACTAGAATTTGTCTGTACATTTTTTCTATATCTGCATTGAATACATATCGAAAAAATCTCCATTTTGTCACAAGAAGGGTTAAATCCTTTTGAAGTATGGGCCCTGTATACAATATATCATTAAGACTTATCCCGTTTGATGATGATGAGGATGCGTTAAAAACAACACGCACTTTTGTCGTAGTACTATCAGGTTTTATGACAGCGTGATGGGGCATATAGAAATGTCCTGTACACTTAAAATTAGTTGGTGGGGAAACTTTAACCATCTGATCTAATTCTTCATAATCTTGCACTACACGATCATATTCTCCCTTCAGATTTTGATTTTTAAGTAGTCTCGCCTCAT